>SJYC01043042.1:0-19116 GCA_006408675.1 Madoqua kirkii
AAAAAAAAAAAAAAAAAACATGTTGTTATATGTTCAACAGTCCAGCTTTATGAGGGAGCAAAAAACCTCTACAATTTAAAACTGTGCTATATTTCTAAACTACAATCCCCTGAACTCCTGTTCTACCACTCATTTTTCATTGCTATATAATTAATACTTCTCTCTCTACTTTACTATTCAGGATGTATTTTGCACCCAGCCATTCAATTAAGACTCCTCAAATTCAGACCCTCTACCAACCACTAGGCCAAAAGATACCTGGAAAAGTAAACCAGGAATCATCACCCATCTCTAACACTACAGAAGGACTGATGTTGAAGCTGAAGCTGCAATACTCGGCCACCTGATGCGAAGAGCTGCCTCATTAGAAAAGACCCTGATGCTGGGAAAGACTGAGGGCAGGAGGAGAAGGGGACGACAGAGGATGAGATGGCTGGATGACAACACCGACTCAATGGACATGAGTCTGGGTAAACCCCAGGAGTTGGTGATGGACAGGGAGGCCTGGCATGCTGCAGTCCATGGGGTCGCAAAGAGTTGGACACAACTGAGTGACTGAACTGAACGGAACCTTAAAGCACTTTCCATTGTAGATAGATAGATACATCCCATATGTATAATATGCCATGTAATCAGCCACAGATGGAAGAAGAATAGCAATATTTCCTGAGTGTATCCTACGTACTGAGCACTATTCCTAGCATGACACACACCTTATGTTATTTAATTCCCAAAGCAAACCTGTCAGGTTATAAATACCTGAAAAAAATTCAGAAAGTAACCTAGTCAAGACTACTTAGGTAGTAACTAAG
The DNA here is from genome assembly GCA_006408675.1 of Madoqua kirkii. Taxonomy (NCBI): domain Eukaryota; kingdom Metazoa; phylum Chordata; class Mammalia; order Artiodactyla; family Bovidae; genus Madoqua; species Madoqua kirkii. The sequence continues at coordinate 813 of SJYC01043042.1, forward strand.
TATCTCTAAAGACTGAGTTCCTTAAGACAAAGGACTATGTCACATTTTTGTGTATCCCAGTGCTAACACAGGGACTAAACAAATATTTCAAAGTTTGGGAATAAAGTTGAATTCTGGTCAATTCAAGCTAAAGAGCCATTCCCCACAAAAATCAGAAAAAAACAAATGTAAGTATTAATATAAAAAATAAACACTCACAAATATTTGCAGTAGAAGGATACATTGTCAATAGAAAAAAAGGTAGGCATGGGAAACATAAAAGCTATAAACTTTTTTATCTTTTTAAAATTAATTTATTTTTTAATTGAAGGATAATTGCTTTTCAGAATTTTTTTGTTTTCTGCCAAATATCAACATGAATCAGCCATAGGTATACATATGCCCCCTTTATGCCCGCTCCCTCTTGAACCTCCTTCCTATCTCCCTCCCCATCCCACACCTAGGTTGTTACAGAGCCCATGTTTGAGTTCATACAGCAAATTACAATTGACTATCTGTGTTAGATATGGTAATGTAAGTTTCCATGTCACTCTCTCCAGACATCTCACCCTCTCCTATCTCCCTGCCCCAACCCATATCCATAAGTCTATTCTCTATGTCTGTTTCTCCATTGCTGACCTGCAAATAAATTCATCAGTACCATCTTAATAGATTCCATATATATGCATTGCCAAACAATATTTATCTTTCTCTTCCTAACTTACTTCACTCTGTATAATAGGTTCTAGGTTCATCCACCTCATTAGAACTAACTCAAATGTGTTCCTTTTCACGGCCAAGTAAAGTCCCATTGTGTATATGTACCACGGCTGCTTCATCCATTCATCTGTTGATGGACATCTAGGTTGCTCCATGTTCTAGCTATTGTAGATAGTGCTGCAATGAATATTGGGGTACATGTGTCTTTTTCAATTTTGCTTTCCTTAAGGTACATGCCTAGGAGTGGGATTGCTGGGTCATACAGTGGTTTTATTCCTAGTTTTTTTAAGGAATCTCCATACTGTCTTTCATAGTAGCTGTATCAATTTATCTTCCCACCAACAATGCAAGAGGCTTTCCTTTTCTTCACAACTTCTCCAGCATTTACTGTTTGTAGACTTTTTGATGATGGCCATTCTGACTGGTGTGAGGTGGTATCTCACTGTAGCTGTGATTGGCATTTCCCTAAATAATGAGTGATGCTGAGCATCTTTTCATGTGCTTATTATCCATCTTTATGTCTTCTTTGGAGAAATATCTGTTTAGGTCTCTTTCCCACTTTTTGATTGGGCTGTTTGTTTTTCTGATATTGAGTTGTATGAATTGCTTGTATATTTTGGAAATTCATCTTTTATCAGTTGCTTAATTCGCTATTATTTCCTTCCATTCTTAAGGTTGTCTTTTGACCTTGTTTACAGTCTCCTTTGGTGTGCAAAAGTTTTTAAGTTTAATTACAGTTCAGTTCAGTTGCTCAGTCATGTCTGATGCTTTGCGACCCCACAAATTGCAGCACACCAGGCCTCCTTGTCCATCACCGACTCCCGGAGTTCACCCAAACTCATATCCATTGAGTCAGTGATGCCATCCAGCCATCTCATCCTCTGTTGTCCCCTTTTCCTCCTGCCTCCAATCCCTCCCAGTATCAGTCTTTTCCAATGAGTCAACTCTTCGAATGAGGTGGCCAAAGTACTGGAGTTTCAGCTTTAGCATCATTCCTTCCAAAGAAATCCCAGGGTTGATCTCCTTCAGAATGGACTGGTTGGATCTCCTTGCAGTCCAAGGGACTCTCGAGAGTCTTCTCCAGCATCACAGTTCAAAAGTATCAATTCTTTGGCACACAGCTTTCTTCATCGTCCAACTCTCACATTCATACATAACCACTGGAAAAACCATAGCCTTGACTAGATGGACCTTTGTTGGCAAAGTAATGTCTTTGCTTTTGAATATACTATCTAGGTTGGTCACAACTTTTCTTCCAAGGAGCAAGCGTCTTTTAATTTCATGGCTGCAGTCACCATCTGCAGTGATTTTGGAGCCCAGAAAAATAAAGTCTGACACACTGTTTCCACTGTTTCCCCATCTATTTCCCATGAGGTGATGGGACCAGATCCATGATCTCCATTTTCTGAATGTTGAATAGAAGTGTTTCCACTAACATTATCTGAGTATTGGAGAAGGCAATGGCACCCCACTCCAGTACTCCTACACGGAAAATCCCATGGACGGAGGAGCCTAGTAGGCTGCAGTCCATGGGGTCGTTAAGAGTAGGACACGACTGAGCGACTTCACTTTGACTTTTCACTTTCATGCATTGGAGAAGGAAATGGCAACCCACTCCAGTATTCTTGCCTAGAGAATCCCAGGGATGGGGGAGCCCGGTGGGCTGCCGTCTATGGGGTCACACAGAGTCGGACATGACTGAAGTGACTTAGCAGTATCTGAGTATTACTGAATATGCTATTCTTCAACATAACTTTCTTCAGTTGAAAAAAAAAAGTGAAACAGTCACAATATGGTAAGCAGTTTTACAGATTAGCTAGTATACCTGTATCATTTTATAGATCAGACAACACAGTGAAATTGTCAAATAATTATATAAGAAACAGGTTTACTGCCACCTTACCCAGGGATCATTTTGTGGCATCATATTTCCACCCATCTGACACCCAATTTTCCCAAGTTCCCTCCTACAATGGAATAATGGTCATTTTAAGACTTCGAGGAAAGTTTTCATAGCAGTATAGTTTCATGTAATGCTGAGATGGTCTACTTAGCAATTCTTAAAAATATAAAATGTGCCTCCCTGAGGTGAACAACTGTTTCGCTTTTTAACAGGAGGCCCTAAAGCATGAAAAATAAGGGGACACATCACAATCTTTTTCCAAGCAGTTTTTTCATTTGGGTTTCAATCATGCTGAATCAGTGGCAATTACCTTCAAACAGCTGTTTCATGACTCCTGAAAACCTTTTCTTTCTATGTTTCCTCACAGAAATTGTCCGTGTTAGTTGAGAATTAGTAACTAATCTAAAATAGGCCCCAAAGAAGGAATAACACCGGAAATGAATATGTGTATACAGAGAAGATGTGTATATGATAAGCGCTCCTTTGTATGGAACTTGTGGGAAACTAAGGTATTATTCTTATTCCACATTTTCCCATCTGACACCTGCCTGTAAATATTGCGAACTTTCATTTGCTTTTGCATAGCAGGACCTAGAGGGAGAGAGCCCTAAAATTTCTACAGAATTTTATGAATTGCAAAATCCTTTAGAAAGCGTGGCCATCTCATTCTCACAAAATTTTGGAGGTGATCCATTGTCATTTTACAGCTGTGAAAACGAAAAGCAGTTCAAAAGGTTAAGGTAACTTGTCTAAGACACTATTGGGACCAGCGGTCAAGTCTCAAATCTAAATCTTTTCAGATTTCAAGTGCTTTCTTTTAACCAAGACTCGCTCCCATTTACTGTGTTTCTCTCCTGACATAACACCCTTGTACTTACTAATCTGCCTACCTCCTCTCAGAGACTGTGAACTTTTGTAGGCTAACAACCACATCTGCCTTACTTTTATAGAGCCAACACAACACCTGGTGAAGAGCAGGCACTTGACTCACTGAATGCAGAAGATAGAATGCCATCTCAGGGTCAGTTGTGAATTTTGCTTTCTGTGTTAAAAACTAAGGACTATAGAATTATCAGATACAGCACATCATAAAATGATACTATTACAAACACTGAAAGGAAAATTCATGAGGAAACTTAGGTTGTATATATATTTAGTAGAGTCAAATTTGTGTAAGCTCATCATAGTTCATTGACAAGTAAATAAAAAGTGGAAAATACAGAAATTAGGGAAAATATTTAAGAAAACTATATTGTTGTTCAGGCGCCCAGTCATGTCTGACTCTTTGCAGCCCTGTGGACTGCAGCTTGCCAGGCCTCCCTGTTCCTCACCATCTCCCCAAGTCTGCTCAAGCTCATGTCCATTGCATCTGGATGAACATCCTGTGAAGGCCATCCAGCTGTCTTATCCTCTGATGCCCTCCTCTCCTCTCCTTCTGCCCTCAATCTTTCCCAGCATCTAGGACACTGCCAAAGAGTCCGCTGTTTGCATCAGATAAACAAAATACTGCAGTTTCAGCTTCAGCATCCGTCCTTCCAATAGTATTAAGGGTTGATTTCCCTTAAGCTTGACTGGTTTGATCTCCTCGCTTTCCAAGAGATTCTCAGGGCTCTTCTCTAGCACCACCGTTCGAAGGCATCAGCTCTTCAGTGCTCCCCCCTCCTATGGTCCAGCTCTTACAGCCATACGTGACCACTGGGAAGACCATAGCCTTGACTACCTGGACCTCTGTCTGCAGAGTAATGTCTCTGCTTTTGACACACTGTCTAGGTTTGTCATAGCTTTCCTGCCAAGAAGCAATCGCCTTCAGATTTCATGGCTACAGTCACCATCCACAGTGATTTTAGAGCCCAAGAAGAGGAAATCTGTCACTACTTCCACCGTTTCCCCTTCAATTTGCCATGAAGTAATGGAGCCAGAAGCCATGTTCTTAGTTTTCATAATATTTAGTTTTAAGCCAGCTCTTTCACTCTCCTCCTTCACCCTCATCAAGAGGCTCTTTAGTTCCTCTCCGCTTTCTGCCATTAGAGTAGTATCATCTGCATATCTGAGGTTGTTGATGTCTCTCTCCGCAGCTTGGTTCCAGCTTGTAACTCATGCAGTCCAGCATTTCTCATGATGTGCTCAGCATTTAGATTAAACAAGCAGGGTGACAGCAGACAGCCCTGTCATGCTCCTCTCTCAATCCTGAACCGGTCAAGTTGTTCCATTCAGGGTTCTAACTATTCCTTCTTGACCCTCACAGTGGTTTCTCAGGAGACAGGTAAGATGGTCCAGTATCCCCATCTCTTTAAGAGCTTTCCACAGTTTGTTATGATCCACATAGACAAAGACTTCTGTGTAGTGGATGAAACAGAGGTAGATGTTTTTCTGGAATTTCCTTGCTTTCTCTTTGATCCAGCGAATGTTGGCAATTTGATCTCTGGTTCCTCTTCATTTTCTAAACCCAGTTTGAACATCTAGAAGTTCTTGGTTCACATAATGCTGAAGCCTAGCATGCAAGATTGTAAGCATACTAAAATTTAAGAAATTTTACAAAACCTAAGAAATTTAGGAAAATTCTATAATTGGTTCTAAAACTCATACTTTCCTATTCAATGACATTGAAATCTTCATTATCATTATATACTAATGGGAATGAAGAAGTCAAAGGAAAGAAATTGAAGTTTCTAATATGCTGCACATAGAAAATGGTAGATTTAAACAAGTCTTTTTCTTATGAAATGGAAAAATGTTGCCAAATACACTAGAATCTCCAACAAAAAAAAAACAAATTTTCCACCAGAAATTAAGCCATTCATCTATTCAACAAACATACCTATGAACACAAGGAAGAACTCTGGGGAGTGTGTGGTCTAATTCTACAATTTGATTCCTTTTTTTTTCCAGACATTTCTTTTTTGTTTTTTTCCCTCCTTCAAATAAAAACCTTATAGGAAGTTCTACAAATAAAAGAGATAAAACAGAGGCTGCTCTAGTCTAAAAGGGTGGAAGCGGGGGCTGGAAACATAATAAGAATAACATTTTTAAAGCCAGTTTCTCTCAAGAAGTCAGTTAGAAAATCATTGATCTAGTCTTCCAAGCATCTGGATTTTAAACAAAGATTTTTATTTTCCTTCCTGTCCATCTGACAGACATTGGTACAAATGCAATGCATTCATTCATTCTCATGTCAACAGGTATTTTTTCTATTTCAAATTCCCCACTTTTTATTGCTCTTTGTTTCTTAATATCTCTACTTACTAGCTTTCCATTCTTTCTGTCCCCAGGGTGACACCTCCTATATTGAAAACATTAAACATCTGCCATGATTCTTAGCTGCATCCCTATCCAAAGGCAGTTCCTTACAGGAATTTGGGATTGGGAATCTATGCCGAGTTCCTCAAGCATAAGAAGCTAACATACTGGGTTTTGTATAACAGGCAACCAGAAACCACAGTACTTGCTGAGAAGGGAGAGATACTTACACAGTTCACAGATCACACAAGAAAGTCTGGGTATATTGGTAATGTCCCACAGGTGGTAAAGAACTCATCTGCCAACACAAGAGATGTAAGAGATGTGGACTCGACCCCAGGGTCAGGGAGATCCCCTGGAGGAGGGCTTGGCTACCTGCTCCAGTATTCTTGTCTGGAGAATCCCATGGACAGAGGAGTCTGGCAGGCCCCAGTTCATAGGGACACAAAGAGCTGGACAAGACTAACGCATCTTAGCATACACACGCAAGTTGTTTCAACATTAGCATGTCACTGCCTTTATAATTTTTATAGATTTTTCATGGAAAAATACCAACCAGTTATTAGTGCACCGTAATAAAATTCTAAAACACCCGGTGCTTCTGTCAGGGTCCAGAGATTTGACCACTATGCGATGGGACACTGCAATTCACAGAGAGCGTGGCCTTCAGATTTATCTGCAGCCACAAAAAGGGCCTGATCTACGGCATTTAAGCCCCAGCAACAACGTCCCTGCTATAAACACCGCGACTTCTCCTTCACTGCGAATGCCCTAAATATCAAGAGGAGCAAAACAGCAAGTACCATCGCTATAATAAAACACTTCAGAGGGCAACCAGGATGAGTCGTGAGCAAAGCAGAAAAAGACCTAGCACCATCTCAGGAATGAAACAGAGAGACAGGAAGAGAGACCACAGGAACTCACATTTAGCCAGAAACACACAAAAAACCATCAAGAAAGACAGCACAGAACTGAGTGCAGGGCGTGCCTCCTGGAGTCTGACGCAGGTGTGGGAATAGCATCCACACTATTGGTCACTGCTAAGCTCTATAATCGATTAAAACGTTTTAGAATCCTCCTGATACACCCATTTGAAACGGGGACAGTTTTTAGGTGGAATTGAAAGAAAAACTAGATAAAAAATGATTTTATTTTACAAACCATTCTTTTAAGATGTTTATGTTGGAACTTTCCTCATGGCCCCATGGTTAAGACTCTGCCTTCCAAAGCAGAGGGGCAGGTTCGATTCCTGGCCAGAGAGCTAGGATCTCACGTGCCTCATGGCCAAAAAACCAAAACAGGAGCAATATTGTAACATAGTCAATAAAGACTTTAAAAATGGTCGACATAAAAAGAAGTCTTTAAAGAAATTTAAAACAAAATAAAATGCATACGGTTCACATGTTCACTGACAGTAGAATAACCAGTATTCAGTTCAGTTCGGTCGCTCAGTCCTGTCCGACTCTTTGCGGACCCATGGACTACAGCACTCCAGGCCTCCCTGTCCATCACCAACTCCCAGAGCTCGCTCAGACTCATGTCCATTGAGTCAGTGAGGCCATCCAGCCATCTCATCCTTTGTTGTCCCCTTCTCCTCCTGCTTTCGATCTTTCGCAGCATCAGGGTCTTTTCTAATGAGAGCCTGACTTTCCAGTGAGTCAGTTCTTCACATCGGTGAAGTTTCAGGTTCAGACCTTCCAATGAATATCAAGACTGATTTCCTTTAGGATTTACTGGTTTGGTCTCCTTGCAGTCCAAGGGACTCTCAAGAGTCTTCTCCACCACCACAGTTTTAGACCCAGGCATAAAAAAATCTTACAATCCAGACTATAGCATTATTTAACACTGTTACAATGGGATTAAATCAACAGGCTCACATTCAAGCACTTCAACACTTCTGAGATGGAACTGCCTTCATAATCAGTTTCTTACCACAGAGGATAGTACCATATCCTAAGAATTCAATACAGTGACTCATAGAAGATTTTAGTAAATATGTGTTGAATAAATGCAATACAAGGTTATTCAAATGTCATAACTTTTAAGCAGGGAACTGAAAAACAGACTTGAGTCATGCAATCAGTAAAATATTTTTAATGGATTTGGGACATCTGGGAATGACAGAGGATGAGATGGCTGGATGGCATCACCAACTCGACAGACGTGAGTTTGGGTGAACTCCGGGAGTTGGTGATACACAGGGAGGCTTGGCATGCTGCATTCATGGGGTTGCAAAGAGTTGGACATGACTGAGTGACTGAACTGAATGGAATGTTATAATTCTACTTTCAAATTTTCTACAAGATTTATTAGATCACTTCTATAAATACCTGGGAGAAAAAGAAGAAGGTGTGAATAACCTGTGCAGGAGCCAGAGAACAGGGTCACAGTTACTGTACTCCTACTGCAATCCATACAGTTTCTTACATATAATTAGAAGCATAAGAAGAGAAATTACTTGAAAGTCAATATATAGTCTGCAAAATTATTTACAGATATCTCATTGAATATGTACAGTAAACTATTAGGCACATTTTATTGATATGGACACTGAAAATTAGAGAAACTGCTCACAGTCATAAAAAGAGACAGGGATGAAGTTATTGAATTAATATATGCCTGGGCTAAGCCTATTTTAAAGAAAAGTCCTTGGCACAAAATAAAAATCTAGAAGCAACATGTATATGTTCCATTGGCTGTCAGACCAATTGTCATTTCCTTCAAAATGTTTCCTTAAAAGCCTCAATAAGGTAAAGCTGTTTTGTGCCTCCAAAATCTTCTGGTGTCTCTTTTAATACTCATTGAAACTTTTTACTCTTACGTAATGAATTATTTTCCCATCAGAGTTCTTAGGAAGAGTCTGTTATTTGAGTCAGACTCCAAACAAGTTGCAGACACTCCAGCAAGTATCTGAAAGATGAAAAAGTAAACCCATCTCCCTTGTTTATTTCCTTATGTACAGGAACTGCTAGAGCACCTGGCATTTGCTAGACGCATAGAATGAATGGGACTAGGGCAAAGCAGACACAGTTGATTCGGACCTAGAATATTATTTAAATTCCAGGAGCACTTAATATAAGATGAATGAGGAAAAATTCAATATTCTTTAGGGGTGTATACAAAGATTAACAAATCAGAAGAAAGAAGTAATAATTTCTGGATTGCCAAACTTATAGGTTATAAAAAGAGACTTAGGAGCAACTTCAAGTACTTCTGACCTACTAGAATTCTAGTTTACTATGGAAGAACACAGATGGGTTAACTGTTGATGTACTTTCTGTCATTCTTCCAGAACTTGTATTATGGAAGCAAATAAAGATGTCCACTTCTATACGTGACTCTGAACAACAACAGCATATACACATACACACACACACACACACACAAATATATATATATATATATATATATGTATATTTCAGTGAACTGCATACAGGAGAAATCTTGATAGAAACTTATTTATATATGAGCTAATGAATGTCACATCAGGCACTGCTAGTCATGGGTTCAGATTTTAGGAAGGTTGATTCTCAAAACTCCAGATAATTAGTAAGACCACATTTACCACCAAAATGGAAAATACCTGAAAACTGAGCATTACAGACAAAAAAATGTTGAAATGTAAAAAGTGAGGTAGTAAGAAGCGCAGCCACAAAGAGTACACAGGAACTCGCTATATAATAAAGTTCTTAATTAAATATGTAAAATTTGTATCTCTATATTGCATAATGGTTATATATATATATGGCTCTGGGTCTACAGGAGAAACAGAGAAGGCAATGGCACCCCACTCCAGTACTCTTGCCTGGAAAATCCCATGGACTGAGGAGCCTGGTAGGCTGCAGTCCACGGGGTCGCGGAGTCAGACACGACTGAGCGACTTCCCTTTCAGTTTTCACTTTCATGCATTGGAGAAGGAAATGGCAACCCACTCCAGTGTTCTTGCCTGGAGAATCCCAGGGACGGGGGAGCCTGGTGGGCTGCCGTCTATGGGGTCGCACAGAGTCAGACATGACTGAAGCGACTTAGCAGCAGCAGCAGCTGGGTCTACAAAAGGCTGGATATGAACACTAGTTCCACAACTTAACAGGTATTTAAGCTCTCAATTCATCCATCTATAAAATGGAGGCAATACGTACCTCATAAAAGGTTTCATGGAAACTGAACGAGAGAGTGTGTCTGTTAGTAGCTGATGTCATAGATCATGATTATCACATGAGGGCTGTCATATAAGAAGTAGAGTGATCATTATTTATAGCAACACATCCTCATCATCAAAATCATCATCATTAATCTCCAATCATCTCTGAATCTCACAAAAAGAGAACATGGTATTAAGTCATGCCAGAATAAGAAAAATAACAAATATCATATATTAATGCATATATATGGAGTCTCGAAAGATGGCACTGATGATCCTATTTGCAGGGCAGCAAAGGAGACGCAGACATAGAGGACAGACTTTTGGTCACAGTGGGGGAGGGAGAGGGGGGCATGACATGAGAGAGTAGCATTCAAACAGTTATATTACCATATGCAAGACAGTCAGTGGGCATGATGCGGGACAGAGTACAGGGCAGGATGGGGAGGGAGCGGGGAGGGAGGCCTCCGAGGGCGGGGACACAGGCATGCCTGTGGCTGTTTCACGTTGAACTCTGGCAGAAGCTGTGACAGTATTGCAAAGTGAGTATCCTCTAATTAATGATAAAATGAAAAAAAAAAAACATTGAGACAAAGAACTCACTACAGTTATCTTTAAATCCAGGCAAATAATCTTCTGGAGAATATAATTAATATAATATTATACATCTATAATTTGATGTCTATATCTATAGCCAATAAATGGAATAACTTCCAGGTAAATGTGATCACATAACCACGATGGATATCTGTGTTGTCACAAAAAAACAGAAAAGTAGCCAAAACCTAGGGTCATGCAGCTGTGAAACCTATGGGGAGAAGGTTGGTAAGAGACGCATTTTCAAAATTCTAGACCAGTCAGAACTGATGGCTAGTGACCTTCTAGCAGAGATGCTTTGTAAGTATGCCATAAGGGGAGTAATAATCACCGAAAGTGAACGTGTTCCAGAATATTAAATGAAATCCTTGACTACCTGACCTTGAAATTTCTTCCACAGAGACTAAGAGTCAGAGTCCCATGATTCCATACTTTTAGACAAATCAAATGAAATAGAACTGTAATGGAATTCCAGAGCTCAATCTCTGCTACCAGTCTGGCTTCAAATAAATCATTCCAGGGGAAAATGTCCCTCTTGCTTGGAATAGCTAAATAGCAAAGAAGCTGGCTTTGATGAGAGACTGGACCCGGATCCTCTGAGTTCCTGAACCCCCAGGGATCACTCCTATGCCAGAACTTCTCAGTAAACTACAGGGTGAACCTCTACCTGCTTTTACCAGCAAAAGGCGCAAACTGGGAGGAAGACTGTCTTATTTAGATTTGCATCTCAAGTACCCCCTACTGCTCCTGGTATAAATAGGAAACAAACAAAAAAAGTGTTGAATAAATGGATGGAAATGAAACCATGGACAGCATGGAAATTCATGTGAAAACATATTTCAGTCAGTGCACTGCCCAAATGTAAAAGAGTCAGTCTGTTAGCCCTGAATGTTAACTCTGTGAAAGGGAAATGAGTCTGATCAGACTGCTACTCCTGTGATCTTGATGAAAGGAAGGGAATTGATCTCTGAGTGCAACATGTCAGAATCATACCAAAAATAACTTTGCACATAAAGGCATATTTATTCATCATTTCCCAATTTTCTGATCTATCCTTACAAAAAAAAAAAAAAAAAAACTTCTCTAGAAAATGAGTCCCATTAAGGAGTAAACAATTAAAGCTGCTACAGTTAAAGCAATGATTAGCCAGGCAAGATAGTTGAGAAGAATTCAAACACCTAAAACATACAGGAACATAAATAACTTATAGTCTTATAGTGCCATTTCTGAAAAGGAACTATGACAGTCAAAGTTGTAGGTCAGTCTTCTCATTATGTTCTGTAAGCCTAGATAACGATCAAAAGGAACCACAAACAATTAAATTAGTAAGGAAAAAAAAGACATAATGGAATAAAATTTCATGCATTAATTAATCAATGATTATAGAGTATTGCTAAGTAGTTATGGAATGCAATTCTTAATATCTTTAAGACTGAGATAGATTACCTATGCTCATTGATAAACATTTCAAATAATGATATTTAATCCAATATATTCTGTCAAGAGGATGCACTGGTCATAGCAAACACCCTCTTCCACATAAGAGACTGCTCTACACATGGACATCACCAAGTGAACAGTACCAAAGTCAGATTGATTATACTCTTTGCAGCTGAATTTGGAGAAGCTGTATACAGTCAGCAAAAAAAAAAGAAGAAGAAGAAGAACTGAAGCTGACTCTGGCTCAATAAGAGACTGCTCTACACATGGACATCACCAAGTGAACAGTACCAAAGTCAGATTGATTATACTCTTTGCAGCTGAATTTGGAGAAGCTGTATACAGTCAGCAAAAAAAAAAGAAGAAGAAGAAGAACTGAAGCTGACTCTGGCTCAAATCATGAGCTCATGATTGCAAAATTCAGACTTAAAGAAAGTAGGGGAAACTTCTAGGCCATTCAGGTATGACCTAAAAGAAATCCCTTATGATTATACAGTGGAAGTGAGAAACAGATTCAAGGGATTGGATCTGGCAGACAGAGAGCCTGAGGAACTATGGACAGAGGTTCCTAACATTGTACAGAATTGTGATCAAAACCATCCCCAAGTAAAGAAATGCAAAAAGGCAAGATGGTTGTCTGAGATGCAAAAAGGCAAGGTACAAAGATGCAAAAAGGCAGGATGGTTGTCTGAGGAGGCCTTACAAATAGCTGAGAAAAGAAGAAAAGCAAAAGGCAAAGGAGAAAGGCAAAGATATACCCAACTGAATGCAGATTCCAAAGAATAGCAAGGAGAGATAAGAAAGACTTCCTCAGTGATCAATGCAAATAAATAGAGTAAAACAGAAAGGGAAAGACTAGAGGTCACTGCAAGAAAACTAGAGAAACCAAGGGAACATTTCCTGCAAAGATGGGCACAATAAAGGACATAAATTGTAATGACCTAACAGAAGCAGAAGATATTAAGAAGAGGTGACAAGAATACACAGAAAAACTATACCAAAAAAAAAAAAAGGTATTAATGACCTGGATAACCATGATGCTGTGGTCACTCACCTAGAGCCAGACATCATGCAGTATGAAGTCGAGTGGGCCTTAGGAAGCATTACTGGAAACAGAGCTAATGGAGGTCATAGAATTCCAGCTGAGCTATTTCAAATCTTAAAAGATGATGCTGTTAAAAGTGCTGTACTCTATATGCCAACAAATTTGGAAAACTCAGCAGTGGCCATGGGACAGGAAATGTCACTTTTCATTCCAACCCCAAAGAAAGGCAATGCCAAAGAATGCTCAAACTACCTCACAGCTGCACTCATTTCACATGCTAGCAAGATAATCCTCAAAAGCCTTCAAGGTAGACTTCAACACTATGTGAACCAAGAAATTCCAGATATTCAAGCTGGATTTATAAAAGGCAGAGGAAGCAGAGATCAAATTGCCAACATCCTATAGGTCATAGAAAAAGCAAGAAAATTCCAGAAAAACCTCTACTTCTGCTTCATTGACTATGCTAGAGCCCTTGACTGTGTAGATCACAAGAAACTGTGGAAAATTCTTAAAGGGATGGGTATATCAGACCACCTTAACTGCTTCATGAGAAATCTGTATGCAGGTCAAGGAGCAGGTTAGAACCAGACAAGGAACAACAGACCGGTTCCAAATTGAGAAAGGTGTATGGCAAGGTTGTATACTGTCACCCTGCTTATTTAACTTGTAATCTGTATGCAGATTACATCATGAGAAACCCTGGGCTGGAAGAATCACAAACTGGAATCAAGATTGCTGGGAAAAATATCAATAACCTCAGATATGCAGATGACATTACCCTTAGGGCAGAAGGTGAAGAAGAACTAAAAAGCCTCTTGATGAAAGTGAAAGAGGAGAGTGAAAAAGCTGGCTTAAAACAGCATTCAAAAAACTAAGATCATGGCATCCAATCCCATCATTTCATGGCAAATAGATGGAGTTAAAAATGGAAGTAGTGGCCAACATTTTTTGGCTCCAAAATCACTGCAGATGGTGACTGCAGCCATGAAATTAAAAGGCACTTGCCCCTTGGAAGAAAAGCTAGGACCATCCTAGACAGCATATTAAAGAGTAGAGACATCTCTTTGTCGACAAAGATCTATAGGGTCAAAGCTATGGTTTTTTCAGTAGTCATATATGGATGAGAGTTGGACTATAAAGAAAGCTGAGTGCTGAAGAATTGATGCTTTTGAACTGTGGTGTTGGAGAAGACTCTTGCGAGTACCTTGGACTGCAAGGAGATTCAACTAGTCCATCCTAAAGGAGATCTGTCCTGAATATTCATTGGAAGGACTGATGATGAAGCTGAAACTCCAATACTTTGGCCACCTGATGCAAAGAGCAAACTCACTGGAAAAGATTGTGATGCTGGGAGGGATTGGGGACAGGAGGAGAAGGGGACAACAGAGGATGAGACGGTTGGATGGCATGGACATGAGTTTCAGCAAACTCCAAGAGATAGTGAAGGACAGGGAAGCTGGCATGCTGTAAGCCATGGAGTCACACAGTAGGACATAACTGAGCAGCTGGACAAAAAATAGCCATTTTGTTCAGAAGCCCTATGTTCCTACTCAGTCCTTGTTACATACTACTTAATATCAATATTTCAGAATTGGGTAAAACTCACTGGAAAAGATTGTGATGCTGGGAGGGATTGGGGACAGGAGGAGAAGGGGACAACAGAGGATGAGACGGTTGGATGGCATGGACATGAGTTTCAGCAAACTCCAAGAGATAGTGAAGGACAGGGAAGCTGGCATGCTGTAAGCCATGGAGTCACACAGTAGGACATAACTGAGCAGCTGGACAAAAAATAGCCATTTTGTTCAGAAGCCCTATGTTCCTACTCAGTCCTTGTTACATACTACTTAATATCAATATTTCAGAATTGGGTCTAATAAACTGTATCATGAGGCCCTTTTATTAATGCTCATAGTTACAGTAACAATTCCAGAGAACACAGCTCATCAACATTATAAATATGCCATTGTCAACATTTGAAAATGCTTAATAGTGCTCCTTTTCTTTTTAGGCAAGATAGGAATCTATCCTCATATTCTTGTAAGCTATAAATCTAATGTCCTCATGTCTGACCTTCATAAAATCAACATAACAGCACTACCAATCCTTTTGCAAACAAAAGGAATGTAATGATGCCATAGATATCCCTATTATCTAGCTGACACTTTCAAAACATGTTTTTGATATCCAGTACACACAACTTTTTAACGGCTGGTATAACTGAGATCTTGTAACATTATAAAAAATTAAAATGTTAAGCAAATAAATTTCAAAAAAATTAAATGTGAATACAGAGAGTCAGGCCATGAAGGATATCTTACGAAGCAATAGTATTAGTGAGGCCCCTACATGTAACACACAAAACAAATGTAGAGATCAAACTGCAAGAGTTTATGAGGCTTCTTATACCTCTAAAAGTGAAAGTGTGTGTGTCTGTATGTGTGTTAAATGTTTGCCAAAATGTGTTTATGTACATATGTATAATATTTGGCCAATATTCTGTGGTCTGCTGTATTTTGGTCTGGAGTGTTACTCATGTCCCTTGAGGATAGTCCTGCTGTTCTACAGAAGCTTAAATAAGATTTGAAAGTAATTCTCTGCTTCCTGTATTTAAGTGCATTGCTTGTATCTGCAAATGCTCAGTTCAATCTTTTGGCAAATTCCAGAAAAGAACTATCCTAAATAACTGTGAAGACAAAATTTAGTTACCTGTGATTTCAAAGAAAATATTTTTAAATAAGATTTATAATACTAAAATCTCTTGCTTCATCAGTTCATGTCTTATGTCCTGAAGGGAAGTATATAAAACAGTCATTTCAGTCATTTTGATTCATATATTTTTACTCAGTTCTACTTAGGGAATGGTAATTACCTGCCACTAAAAAGAAGTTTTCACTTCCCATCTCTAAATTATAAATATGACAACCCTGTAAGTTTCTTTAATCATTCTGCATTGGTATTAGAACATCTTAACTGCATTACAGTTTAAAAGAGTAGTGATATAAATCTGCTTTAGGGAAAAGATTATATGCAATACACATTAACTACTCTTAAGCCATCAAAATAAAAGTAAAGACATTCAACTTTCACATTTTATTTTTTTAATTCCCACTTTAAAACTTTTGGAATTTTAAATATGAGCAAAAGCAGTGAAAAGCTCTGCAGCTCAATATTAATTACTGTGAACGTCTCTCTGCTATATACTTAATTTGTCACTATGATTAGCAGTATTTTCTTCAAACCCTTATAATTATAAATGTTCTCCTCAGGCTATTCAGACAAAGTCCCAAAGCCTTCAGATTTACATCTACATCCTGGAGTGCTATTAGGAAAAATTCACCTAAGCTTTAGGAAGATTCTAATCAAGGGTTCATAGATGTCTTCCAGAGATAGTATACTGGGTACAAATATGTCTCATCCTCCTCTTTTCTGAACTACCAGAAACTGTGCACCAAGAAGATGAATTGATTACTTGAGAGTTAATACCTATCCAGGCTTGAAAGCACTATCGTGAACCACAGTGGTGATTATGTTTAATTAACTACTGCTAAGGGATATGTTATAAAATTGGTACTCTTTGGACAGCAGATTTGACATTGAATGAATTTTTGATCCACTACTAAGCCTGCATTATGTGTATAACTAACAACACAACAATTTTTAGCACACTTACTTATATTATCAATATCAGGTCCAGTGCATTCTCAGAATAGTACTTTTGTTTCTGATTTTAAAAATTAATAAGACAGTCCTGTCCTTACCTTCTGATAGGCAGCCAGTCACGCAGTGATGTTTGATGTGCTACTATCCTAAAGGAACTCATAAGATGTTGCCCAGCATTATTAACTGCATTGACATCCCCCAAATTTATTGAGCATCTTCACTAAGATGCTAATGCTGGCTACACGTACTTGTTTATATGTACATGGCAGCAAAAAACGGCTGAAATATTTGAAAGTAAAGCCTAGAAAGGACAAACAGCGTCACTAATCCCTTGAATTTTCTCTTCCTCCTACACTCCTAATTTTTAATCCATCACCACTCAAAATAAAATCTTGAAACCTGTAATTTTGGCTGTTCTGATACCCTTGCTTGCTCTGATCCCCTAGGTAACCCTAAGCCCTATAACATGGTTCTAAAGTACAGGATTTGTAACGGATTATGAGAACACTACTCACCTACTGCAGGGGAGATGCTGCTCGACAGTGATCAGGTCAGCCATACACTGCAGCCTCGGCCACATCTGATCCTGAGACTTGTTGCTATTCAGTAGCCAGATTACGTCTGATGCTTTGTGATCCTGTGAACGGCAGCATACCAAGCTCTCCTGCCCTTCACTTTCTCCCAGAGCTTGCTCAAATTCATGCCCACTGAGTCCGTGATGCTATCTAACCATCTCATCCTCTGTTGCCCCCTTCTCCTTGTGCCTTCAGTCCTTCCCAGCATCAGGGACTTGAGAGAGTCAATTCCTAGACAAGTTGATAAGAAGTCCAGGGTCCCCGAGGATGAGAAACGGGTCTGGGGTTCTCAAGGAGGAGGAAAGGACAGACTTTTTTTTTTCCTCTACATTCCTTAGTCTTAGTCACATAAAACTTTTTTTTTTCTTTAAGCCAGAAGTGATGATTACGCAGCTCAGTTTAAACTCTGTACTAGGGATTATGTAACAACAATGTATCCTGCTTGACGACAGCTTCTCCTTCCTGAAAACCTTCTAACTAATCCTGATATTTTATAATGTATATTATGGGAGTGGTCTCGTAGGCTCTTTCTGTTGTCAAATTCTAATCCTGTTAGCCTAAAATGTAAATTGTGGGAGTGGATCTGGTATAACCGTTCACAAACTTGAGACATTCTTTTGATTTACTGCAATAACTAAGTAAAAAGTCTATAATTCCCTTGCTAAAGACTAGCGAGGGGGGCGCTCTGTCCCCCTTCTGATGTCCACATCAGAAGCTTTCTCTGTCCCTCTTTCACTTTAATAAAACTCTGCTTCACAAAAGCTCTGACTGAGCAAGCCTGGTCCCCGGTCCTGAAGTTAATCTTCGTCGGAGATCACGAATCCAACACCGTTCACCATAGGCTATCGGCCTTCCAATGAGTCAGCCCTTTGCATTCAGTTCAGTTCAGTTCAGTCTCTCAGTCGTGTCCGACTCTTTGTGAGCCCATGAATCACAGCACGCCAGGCCTCCCTGTCCATCACCAACTCGCAGAGTTCACTCAGACTCACGTTCATCGAGTCAGT
>SJYC01043043.1:0-17829 GCA_006408675.1 Madoqua kirkii
CATATGGTCTTTCTCTATAACTTCTTATTACAGTGTAGGATACTAATAAATAGCTTAATTTAAAAACATTCTTTACATTCCTACATTGAATGTTTTACATTACGTGGTAGGTACATGGAGTCCTGATACAGACGCATGTATTCATCACCCTTAATAATGAGGTATCTTTTATGCATAGTATTCTGAGCCTGACTCAAATGGCAATCGAATCTAGATTTATGCAGGTAGATCATTTAGTAAGCAATTTAATTACTCTTCTTCACTGGAGTTCTGGTGGTTCTGTTTGACTGTGGGACTTGAAGGATAACAGGGGTTAAGATGATACTGGATTTATTATTATTGTGGCCAAATTTTATTATATACAGAACCATTGTACTCATATTCCTCTTTGTTTATCTTTCCTTCTTTGTTATTTTTTCCTTTTACATTAACACAATTTAAAGCAGAGTGTTATAACTATTTTTCAAAGCATGGTACTAAAATTTTTGACCTGAAGCATGGAATAAATGTTGAAGTAATTAGTGATCATGATTAACCATAAATGCAGAGTTTCACAAATCATTTATCCCGAAGTATCATCCCCTCTTGTTCACAAGCAATACTTTCTAAGAAAATTTACTTGATGAGACAATTAAGATATTTTTCAGCCATTTTAGTAAAAGTAACCTGAAATGATAATAGGTGCTGGCTCTATGAAACCCAGGGCAGCCCAGTACTGTTGCTAATTCTCAAAATACACAAAGCAATGTTTTATCACACCAATCTTTTACAAATGATGATGCTTATATACCACAGACATAAGTCATACGTAAGCAGCTTTACATGGTTCCTGTCAACACTCGGCTTTGTGCCACTAATGTGATACACACTGCATGTATGCATATCTAATCTATAATAACAATGTGACAGCGACAGTAATAAAGGACTGTTTAGTTAGAAGGATCTGAAGGATAATAGAGCTTACTTTCTCCCATTTATGACAATGACACTAACTTTAAAGCACAAATTAAATAACTTGGCCAAGGCCTTATAAGCAATGAATGATACTAGACAGCACTAGATGTGGGTCTGAAGATTCCTAATTAGATTCAGTACACCCTGTTGTCTCCTTAAATCCAAGTCAACACAAGCACCATGGTCTGGAAACCCTGGGAAATGCTTCTGAGAAGTAGATGACATATAGTGGATATGGCCAGAATGCTACTGAATGCCATTACTCACCATGGGCACATTTAGCCTTTCTCTACAGCTCAAGTTTTTGCATCAAGGCTTCCTAAAAATAATTCCTCTCCCACCAACTGAACACTGCTTTAATTCCTTTCTCGAAAGCTTCAAACTCCCACTTCTTCCTAACAGTACTTCCTTTATTTTATGTTTGTTTTTTTTTTTTTTTTGATTTCTGTGTCAGAAATACTCTTTCCCTGTCCTTATTTTCCCCTGAATAAATCCTACTTAGCCATGAGACTGTGACTTAAATGTTATTTGCTCCAGGTAAATTTTGCTTATTTCTGATAATCTCTACTGAGCCCTTGTTAATAAGCTCCCACAGCTGGATTCTATTCCACACAACAGCATTTAGCAAATGTTACTGTTATTTCTTCCATACTAAAAATTTTCTTTCAGATCTTACTTAAAAATAGTCATTTCTAGCCATTTGCAGTAGTTTATGTTCTGTAAAGTCACTGTCAATAGTTCAGTTCACTTCAGTTGCTCAGTCGTGTCCAACTGTTTATGACCCCATGAACCGCAGCACGCCAGGCCTTCCTGTCTATCACCAACTCCTGGAGTCCACCCAAACTCATGTCCATTGAGTCGGTGATGCATTCCCCCAGCAATCTTGATTCCAGCTTGTGCTTCTTCCAGCCCAGCATTTCTCATGATGCACTAACAGTAGTGAATGCTTAATCATGGCTCCAAAAGGAAATGCATACATATATACACATCTCACATAGATTATAATCTTAAATCCTAAAACAACACAATTAGTAAATTCTATTTTATTATTTTACAAAAAGAAATCAAGGTTCAAATTGTTAAGTGATTTGCCTCAGACTACTGCTGGGAAAATATCAATAACCTCAGATGACACCACCCTTATGGCAGAAAGTGAAGAATTAAAGAGCCTCTTGGTGAAAGTGAAAGAAGAGAGTGAAAAAGTTGGCTTAAAACTCAACATTCCGAAAACTAAGATCATGGCATCTGGTCCCATCACTTCGTGGCAAATATATTTGGAAACAATGGAAACACTGACAGACTTTCTTTTTTTAGGCTCCAAAATTGCTGCAGATGGTGACTGCAGTCATGAAATTAAAAGATGCTTGCTCCTTGGAGGAAAAGCTATGACCAACCTAGACAGCATATTAAAAACCAGAGACATTAAAAGGTCTGTCTAGTCAAAGTTATGGTTTTTCCAGTAGTCGTGTATAGATGTGAGATTCGGACCATAAAGAAGGCTGAGCATTGAAGAATTGATGTTTTTGAACTGTGGTGTTGGAGAAGACTCTTGGGAGTCCCTTAGACTGCAAGGAGATACAACCAGTCCATCCAAAGGAGATCAGTCCTGGATATTCATTGGAAGGACGGATGCTGAAGCTGAAACTCCAATACTTTGGCCATATGATGTGAAGAGTTGACTCATTTGAAAAGACCCTGATGCTGGGGAAGACTGAAGGCGGAAGGAGAAGGGGAAGACAGAGGATGAGATGGTTGGATGGCATCGCTGACTTGGTGGACATGAGTTTGAGTAAACTCAGGAGTTGGTGATGGACAGGGAGGCCTAGCGTGCTTCAGTCCATGGGATCACAAAGAGTTGGATACGACTGAGCTACTAAACTGACTGGCCCCACTAACAGGTACCTGAGTTGGGGCTCAAACCCTGTGTACTCTAGTCAGAGTCCCTTGCACTGTGCTGGGCTGTGCTGCCCCATCATCTCCATCCTTGCTTGGTTTCACTGGGAATGTGCATATTAGTGATACATTTTTTGCCTCTATGTCTGTCCTTGGTCTGTAAATTTACAGCAAAATATCATTGATTGATTTTGAGGTTAACATCAATCATAGCAAGCAGGTAAACTCACAATTATAGAATCCACAAATAACAAAGATGGAGTATACAATGGAAATACTCATATTCACCCACATTATACATCATGTTACCCTAAGATATCTATGTAGAGAAAAATGTAGCTGTGTGCCTGTTTTATGCACGGTACGCTGGAAAGGGTCCTGCCAGCTTGGGGCCTTCTATTTAATAGCCTTGCTATTGAGACAATCTATAACCTTTTTGAACTTTTCTGTATAATGAGGGAAAAAATGGATTCTATAATTTCAGAATTTTCTTTAGACCTCATTTATAGATGACTAAGGTTTTTCCATCTCTAAATATGTTCTACTTCAAAGGTTTTATAGCTTTGTAGACCTAGTGGCTCAGTGGCAAAGAATCTGCCTGCCAATGCAGGAAACGTGAGTTTGATTCCTGGGTGGGTAAGATTCCCTGGAGAAGGAAGTGGCCACCCTCTCTAGTATTCTTGCCTGGGAAACCCCATGGACAGAGGAGCTTGGTGGGCTGCAGTCCATGGGGTCACAAAAGAGTCGGACACAATTTAGTGACTCTGCAACTACAAGAAACACGTGTTGTTTAGCTATCTAACAGTAGTTCAAAAAGCCCCACCTCCCTTGTGCAGAACAATTTGAATCCAAAACACTGAAAGGCACAAAACAGGGAGAGAGGAATGAGAATTCCTGATCTGTTTCACACTGAATCTAAACACCAATTCCAAATTGATAAAGAAAGCAAGAATAGTGGTCACCAAATCATGACAACTTATTTGTTTACAATCTTCTGGATACACAAGTCAGCATAACCTAGGCGGCGGCTGCTGCTGCTGTTGCTAAATCGCTTCAGTTGTGTCCGACTCTGTGAGACCCCAGAGACAGCAGCCTCCCCTGTCCCTGGGATTCTCCAGGCAAGAACACTGGGGTGGGTTGCCATTTCCTTCTCCAATGCATGAAAGTGAAAAGTGAAAGCGAAGTTGCTCAGTTGTGCCCGACTCTTAGTGACCCCATGGACTGCAGCCTACCAGGCTCCTCTGTCTATGGGATTTTCCAGGCAAGAGCACTGGAGTGGAGTGCCATCACCTTCTCCTAAAGTTATAGTTAGTATTTTGAAAAGATGCTATTTTTAGCTTAGATCTACCTTGAAACAAAGTCCATTCTCATTCCATTGCACAATGGATGCAGACTCCTGAAAATAGTACCTTGAGAGCCAAAATCAATAGTTACTAAGTAAGAATTAGTCTAAAATAATTACCTGCTTTGTTAGAAAGATTAACATTTAATAAGAAACTATATTTGTAGATTAGAAGTTAGCAAAATCTTTTGGACCTCTTTTTACCTGTTACTATTTTTTTCTTTTTTTTTTTTATATTAGTTCACATTGTCAGAAGTTTTAACTCTTAGTTGTTGGGGAGGGATTATGAAGTCCCTGAGAATCTGAAGAAAAGACCCTATGAAAATACTCAAGTAAAAATATTGCATTTAACTTCATAGAGTTCACAATAGCCTGATGCTCACATACTTAATTCCCCATGGTGCTGTGCACACCAGGCGAGGAACCATCAGCATGAAGGGTAAGTACTCTGTGAGCTCAGCTGGTAAGGAACCCAGCTACAATGCAGGAGACCCCAGTTCAATTCCCAGGTTGGGAAGATCCCCTGGAAAAGGGACAGGCTACCCACTCCAGTATTCTTGGGCTTCCCTTGTAGCTCAGCTGGTAAAGAATCTGTCTGCAATGTGGGAGACCTGGGTTAGATCCCTGGAGAAGGGAAAGGCTACCCATTCCAGTATTCTAGCCTGGAGAATTCCATGGACTGTACAGTCCATGGGGCCACAAAGAGTCAGACACAACTGAGTGACTTTCACTTTCACTATGCTAGCTCAAGCAGTCTTGACATTATATTGGTTATTATGTACTTAAATTGCCAGTAAGTAAAAAAGTTTCTAAAAGTCAATAAATACTGTAAAGTTAAATACATAACAGAAATCATATGACTGTAAAATATAAATCTATAAGTCATAAAAGATCACTGATTGAGGTCTTAACAAAAGAAACTGTATTTATCATCTAGATAACTAAGCAACATTTCTTTCATGGGTATTCAGAAAAGCCCAAATATGAAAATCTATAAACTTTACTAATTCAATTTAATTTTGTTATTTAATTCAATCACAAATATCAAATATTCATAGAAACACTTTGTGAGACACATTAGCAGTTAATTAGAAATTATGTTTGTATATTAAAAATTAACAAAAACCCATAAACCTCTTTTGGTTCAATCTAAATATTCTTTTTTATATTAACACACAGCAACAGTAGTTTTAACTCCTAGCTGACAGTGATTTTGGATGTCTTTGAGAATCTGAAGAAAGAGCCTCTGGAATACACACACATATACCACTACACGTGACCTCACGGAGTTAGCAATGCTCTGAGACATATCTCCTTCACTCTCCAGAGTTCCAGAGACACCAGGGAGAGAACACTCAGCTGTGAAAAGTACAAATGGGAGATTTTTAAAGTAAATTAATACCATAATTCTAACATTTGGTCATATCATAAAATAGGCCATGGATGATTTTTTTGTAGATTAAAAAATTAGTCAAAACAACTAATACTCAGCTATAATAAGGAATGAAACTGAGTCCTCTGTAAATGATGTGGATGAACCTAGAGTCTGTCACAGAGAGTGAAGTAAGTTACAAGAAAAATAGTCATATATTAACACATACATGTGTAATCTAGAAAAATGGGACTGATGGACCTATTTGCAGGGAAGGAATGGAGATCAGACATGGAGAACAGACTGTAGACACAGCGGGGGCAGGAGGGGGGATGGATTGAGAGACTCGCCCTGATGCGCACACTCTACCATGCAGGACAGCAGCTCGTGGGAAGCTGCGGTATCACACAGGGAGCTCAGCTCGCTGCTCCGGGATGGCCAGAGGCCCGAAGGAGTAGACTGGGGAGCGGAGGACGGAGCCTCAGAAGGCAGGCAACAGATGCCACTTATAGGTGATTTTTACTGTTGTACAGCAAAAACTATCACAACATCGGAAAGCAATCATCCTCCAATTACAAAAAAAAAAACCTCTAAAAACAGAAGCAATGATAATAACACTAAACAAAGCTTTCCAGGTTCTGAGAACTTATTTTTATGTCTTACCACTTCCTCCTTCTTCACTGTGTCCTCTGATGTCAACCTAAACTAGTGCTCACTCCAAAATGACCTACCTTTTAAAAAAGACAACTCTAAAAGTTCATGATCCAAGTTGAAGGTAGGAAGTAAGGCCCAATCTAACCAAATTGGTTTTCGATTAAAAACACGTTGAAGTGAAGTGAAGTCACTCAGTCATGTCCAACTCTTTGCAACCCCATGGACTATAGCCTACTATGCTCCTCTGTCCATGGGATTTTCCAGGCAAGAGTACTGGAGTGGGTTGCTATTTCCTTCTCCAAAGGATCTTCCTGACCCAGGGACCGAACTCAGGTCTCCCACACTGTCTGTGGACGCTTTACCATCTGAGCCACCAGGGAATCCCTATTAAAAACATGTTAGAGTAACAAAATCCAATTTAATTAGCTATTGATCTTTCAAATATCACCATTTAAATGACAATGAGAATAAATACTTTTTTAAAAAGTTAAATCACTCCCTTTAAAGTGAGCATTACCCATTTTCTTTGAACTTGAAGAACATATGCATAAATATGGTATCAGTTCAGTTCAGTCACTTAGTCATGTCCGACTCTTTGTGACCCCATGGACTGCAGCATGCCAGGCCTCCCTGTCCATCGCCAACTCCTGGAGCTTACTCAAACTCATCTCCATTGAGTCGGTAATACCTTCCAATCATCTCATCCTCTGTTGTCCCCTTCTCCTCCCATTTTCAATCTTTCCCAGCATCAGGGTCTTTTCCAGTGAGTCAGTCAGTTCTTTGCATCAGGTGGCCAAAGTATTGGAGCTTCAGCTTCAACACCAGTCCTTCCAATGAACACCCAGAACTGATCTTCTTTAGGATAGACTGGTTGGATATCCTTGCTGTCCAAGGGACTCTCAAGAGTCTTCTCCAATACCACAGTTCAAAAGCATCAATTCTTCGATGCTCAGCTTTCTTTATAGTCCAACTCTCACATCCATACATGACCATAGCTTTGACTAGACAGACCTTTGTTGGCAAAGTAAAATTTCTGCTTTTTAATAAGCTGCCTAGGTTGGTCATAACTTTTCTTCCAAAAAGCAAGCATCTTTTAATTTCATGGCTGCAGTCACAATCTGCAGTGATTTTGGAGCCCCCAAAAAAGAAAGTCTGTCACTGTTTCCACTGTTTCCCCATCTATTTGCCATGAAGTGATGGGACTAGATGCCATGATCTTAGTTTTCTGAATGGTGAGCTTTAAGCCAACTTTTTCCCTCTCCTCTTTCAGTTTCAAGAGGCTCTTTAGTTCTTCTTCACTTTCTGTCATAAGGGTGGTGCCATCTGCATATCTGAGGTTATTGATATTTCCCCCAGAAATCTTAGTTCCAGCTCGTGCTTCATCCAGCCCAGCATTTCTCATGATGTATACTGCATATAAGTTAAATAAGCAGGGTGACAATACACAACCTTGATGTACTCCTTTCCCGATTCGGAACGAGTCTGTTGTTCCATGTCCAGTCGTAACTGAGTCTTCTCCAACACTGCAGAGGATATTGGACACAGAAAGTACACTGTATATTTATAAATCTCATTGAATTCTCAAAATTTTATGAGTTAGGTGCTATTATCTTATTCTCCATTGAATAGGTAACTTAGAAAAGCAAAATAGAGTATTTAAGCAATTTATCCAAACTACAAAGCATATAAGTAAAGTTAGGATTTAAAATCAGATAGTGAATGTCCCCTCTACAAACCCCTACATTATATAAAGCATCGCTAGCTATTCCAAGTTCTGTTTGCTAATGTTTAATCAGCAACTATTATGTGTCAGACGCTTTCATAGGCATTTTCTAATTTGATAAGGAAGGAAGTAAAGGAAAAAGAAGCCTGAAGACATACTAAGACACTTCAAAATTAGACCCAGCATCAGTATAATTGTTATTACCAGTCATTCAAACCAGCATAAATGGGAAAGTTATTGAAACTTGATATATGAAGGTATTTGTGTTTTTAATTGACTTCTCATTAAAGTGGTTTTAGAAATCCTAAATCCCATTAACTAAGGAAACCTTTCTGTCGTATCTATATACACACATGTGCACACATGCACACACAATAAGCTTTCTTGACAATCCATCTGGTCTTGGGGACAGTTCCCTAAGGCAACACCTGGGATTGAAATCCATACTAGACAGGAGGCTGCATGAACTGAGGATTACGTTGTCTGCCTGTATGTATGAGTGTCAGTGGTTTGATCTTTCTTCTTGTTAGTCCTAACACTTTCACTGTTAGTAATGAAATGCAGGGGGGGAAACGTACACTTAAGGTCTCAGTTCCTATTTTTAAGGGATCAGTGTTGTAAGTATCTCCTTCATCTTACAAAATGCTGTGCATCCTTTGGGATACGGCATGAAGGATGTAGGAATTAAACCTCATCCGAATTCACAGATGTGACTAGTAATTAACAAGGGCACACAGTGCTTCCACATTTCCTCCTGGATTTAAAATTAGTCTCCACTTATTCAGAAGCTATGTTCCACAGTGAATTCCAGTTTTCCGTCAATAACGAAATACTTGATTGCTTTCCCCTTGAATCCAGAATGTAGACTCTCCAAGGACTCAGGAAGGAAAATAACGGCTAAGCAAAACCGAACAATGTCAAGTGCTATTACTACTCTACCGGTAGCAGTAACCCACAAGAGAAGCTGGAGAAGACGAAATGGAACAGAAGAAAAAGGTGCTATGCACTTACAGCCTGGCACTGCCCAATAAACTCTGTATTTATAGACTCTTTCAGAGACAACTTTACATAACAGAGAAAATGTCTTATACCTCAGAAGAGCAATTTAAGTTATATATGCTTTCAATGACGGTCTCAGTTTTCCAAAGTGGCTGAGTCTATCAAAGAAAAGACACTTACAAATGCCTTTTGTTTTTATTACTCTTCAAATCTAATAAACATGCTGGTTTCTGGAAATAATTCAGAAATGTTTTCCAACTCTTAATCTGTTTCCATAAAACACATGTTGGTTAAAGAAATAGGTAATTCTGGAAATTGTGCAGTAATTTCTTTGGAAATTATAAGTGAAGCACAGATGGTAATACATTGGTTTTACATGATATATTTTTATATGCAGATGATATTATCATGAACCTTGCGCTGTACCATTTTTTCTCTAACAAGACATAAAACAGCACCATAAAATGTGAATGAGTGAAAAAACTTGAAAAATCAAAACTTTAGACATAACATTTTGCTGAAAAAAGTTCATAATGGAAATGTATACATATAAACATTTATATTGATTGTGCATTAATCCTAATTACTAATTTATACTAATCTGCATAAAATCCAAAAATAGGTTTATAATCCAGTATTTTTATCCCACATCAGACTTCCTCAGTCTCCATTATTCAACAATCATTTATTTAGCATCTGTCAATTGCCAGGCATGATGCTGGGATAAAAAAGTGAATAAGAATATATCTCCACATTCAAGTACTCTGGCCACTTGGTGTGAAAAGCTGACTCATTGGAAAAGACCCTGACGCTTGGAAAGATTGAGGGCAGGAGGAGAAGGGGATGACAGAAGATGAGATGGTTGGATGGCATCACTGACTCAATGGACATGGGTTTGGGTGGACTCCAGGAGTTGGTCGTGGACAGGGAGGCCTGGAGTGCTGCGGTTCAAGGGGTCGCAAAGAGTCAGACACGACTGAGCGACTGAACTGAACTACCTTCAAGAATTCTAAAAGCTATATTAAATGAAGAGAATAATTATTTAAACTAATGGCTTCAGCCACATTTACTCCTAACAATTTATTTGGTATCATTTTTCTTTTAAAGTAGAATAAGTTAAACTTAAACTTGGGCAAACTCTAGGAGATAGTGAGGGACAGGGAGGCCTGGCAATCTTCAGTCCACAGGGTCACAAAGACTCAGACACGACTGAGCACATGAACAGCAATAACCAAATAGATCAAAATAAGTTACTATTTGTGACTAGAAACCGTACAGTTATTCTTTAAGGTAAAAATACATTTCCAGTATGTTTATTGTAAAGAAATAGTATATTGTGGTATTTAAACTTGGACTGTCAATAGTCATCTTTAATAGTTCTATTTTAACAGATTTTCTAAGATATTACTTTGTCCATAGAATTAGCTCCTACAAAGCTAGACACATATTCCAGACATTCTATGTATGTACTTAGATCTGGAGAAAAAAATGATCTCACAAGAACAGTTTGTTAAAGCATGAGTATTTCCATCACCTGTATTACTAACAGAAGAAAAACTTCAGAGCACTCTAAGCAGAAAATGTCAATATCTGGAAAAGAAGTCCTATAGAAGTGCTTCTCCCAAACTCACACAATTTATCTGTAATCACCAAGAAGCTCTCTGAGACCTGAGAACAGTCCCTTTTGCCTGAGTGTGCTCTAGAGCTACACTGTCTGGAACTGATTCCCAAATTCCACACTCACTCACTAGTTGCAAGACTTTAGTTAGGCAAGTTTCTCAACTTCTCTGTTACCTCAGTTTTCTTGTTTGCAAAATGAATATGGTAATAATATTGTATAAACTTCAGAGAGTTAAAAATGGAATAAGGTAATACATAGCACGTATATGGCACATGTGCAAAATGCTCGATAAATCTTGTCTCTTTCTCAAGGCAAAGAAGCCAAGTCTGCAGAGATGGCAATTGAGAAATGATGTTCAACACAACCAAACTTACAATCCTATGATATGCAAGTGAGTTCAGTAGGTTCAGCTGTACAAAACGCAAAGATCTAGACTTAACGGAGGATAGCGAAAAGGTAGCTAAATCATACCTGGGCTTGTTTAAAGTGATTAGAAGGTAAAAACAAAAGGGGAGAAAGCCAATAAAAGGTCACCACTAGAAAACAATAGAAATGCAGCAGGAATATTTTGAGTACAGTCAGTTAAAACTCATTTCACCTTAAAATATTTTACCTCCCTTTGCCTAAACATTCCACATTAGGAATAGTGTAAGAGTAGATCCATCTAAGCATCAAAGTGTCGACTGGGAGGTAAAAAATGTATTGCTTGTAATTGCCAAATTTACATGTGGAACAAGAGATGAACCAGAGAATTACAGGCCAATAAACCTGAATTCAATTTAGAGAGAGAAATGGAAAACACATGTAACTGCTCAGATAACAGTCTTTGAGGAATTTCTATAACTGTGCTTCTCAAAGCCAGATCAATAGTTTGGCAACAACATTAAAATCATTTGGGGGATGGGAGACATTTTTCAAAATGTAGAATCTGAAGTTCTACATCAGACATCCTGAAATAGACCTTCTGGAGGAGACAAGAAATCATCACTTTAGACAAGCTCCTCCAGATGACTCATCTACACACTGAAGTCTGAGACTCACGGCTCCATAGCACAAAAGAAGCAACAGCAAGACTTCTCAATCCACTGCTATTCACTCTGTGATTGCCTATATAAATAATGCGGTATCTGGATTGCTTTTTAAGTGGTATCATACTTCAAATACACGTGTTACATGGCAAGAGTGCATAGTTTGAAAAGGCAAATTAAATTTTAAAACATGATGATAATTAATTTTAAACGGACACACTGAATTTTTTACACATGGACAACCTATAAATAAAATGTCTTAGCTCATTTCTGATATTTGCAAGGTTACAACTTGCTTAGTACAAACCCAGATTTTTTTTCCAAGCTTAACCTTTTAAAACCACACAGTATGAGGGAAATGGAGTGATTACCTTCCATACGAGAAAAAGGACAATGGACAGAGGAGTAAAATGGAGTTTATTCAGTGAGAAGCTCAATCATGTTTACCAACACTCTGTAGCTACATCTGTTCCCAATTTGAAAAAAATATATTGCAAACAGATTAGTTCATTTTCTTTCATGATTGGCCTCTTCTGCTCAGAAAGTTAATATATAAATTCCTGTCTCATGCTTTTGTTTATCCATTTGTATCAATATGATCTTTAAATAAAAGGCAAAAAATTAAACTCTTCCAAACTCCAAATTCTTCCATTAATGCTAACACCATGTCTCTTGATTCACTATCTGGATCCCACCTAGAAGTAGTATGCCAAAAAGAGAAGGATCCTAAAGTTGAGGTCCCATTGACAAAAGCAATACAATAGATATTCATAAAATACAAACATAGAAGTGAATGACTCTTCCACTTAATTTTGAAGCTATCTAAATATTTACCAAAACTCTTTGTCCACCTAAGACTAACCTGTGACTGTGTCATCAAGTGAGTCAGTTTGAACTGATTTGTAAAGATATTGTTACACTGTCTGGAATGTATCCTGCAATGATAAGACTTGGGCGGGGCGGGGGGGGTGTACTATCAATTTTGTATCTCAGAAAACAAAGAAAAGCCCCTGTTGGTCAAAAAGTCATTCCTCTCTAACCTTGAATAAAAGAGTTTATAAAGGAGTTCATCAATGACAGCTTGTATGAAAAACATCAGAACTTGGAAACACATGGCCTTTTCTATCTATACGTGTTTCGTGTTCCGTGGCTGCAGTCCTTGTTTTTACCAACATACAAGCAGAGGCTTTAACATCTACTCTCCATGTGTACTAGAATCTAGACACGAACTAAAAAGTATATTAATATTTAGGTTTATATTTCTTTCCTATTAAAGTAATATAAATGTCTGCCATGTTGGGAAATGCCAAAAATTTTACAGTAAAAACGTAGAAACAATGCAGACCATATGCAAAGTGATTTCTCTGGAAAAAGTGGCTGGTATATTCACAGTATTAACCTCCAAATTTAAATACACTGTATCACAGAAGATTGATCTGAATTCCATTATACTCCACGCATCCCTCTTAAATTGTGAGATTCAAACTTTCCTTATTAAAATATCATTCAATAATTATCTGACATAAGTAGTATATTTACTCCTTCAAACCCTCACTGGAGAAAGAGAGAATGAGAGAGCGCGTGGGAAAATGCATAAGCCTTAGAGTACTCTAAGACTGGGGATGGGGAGGAAAGCTGTACATGAAAGGCTTGCTCTTAATGAGTCTGGAATTAGAGTAACTCTTCTAACAGCTAATAAAATGCCATCAGTCATGAACACAGAAATAACTTTGAAACAATGGGAGAAACAAAAAGAACCACAAAGTTTACTATCTGCTGGGGGCGAATTGAAAGGTGTGGGGAAACAGGGCACTAAAAGATTAAGATGAGAGGAGGAATCACTTAAATTTTTACTTTTGCCTTAGATTAACCCATTAAAAATTTAATCATTTACTTCATCATAATAACCACCTCTTTCTTTATTTTAAACCTAGCTTAATAAAAGACTAGAATTACCTCTCACAGGGGTCCATTCGATAATTCTAGAAAGTGAAGTCGCTCAGTCCTGTCCGACTCTTTGCAAGAAGCCCACCAGGCTCATTCGTCCATGGGATTTTCCAGGCAAGAATACTGGAGTGGGGTGCCATTTCCTCCTCCAGGAGATCTTCCTGACCCAGGGATTGAACCCTGGTCTTCCACATTGTAGGCAGACACTTTACTGTCTGAGCCACCAGGGAATAATTTTAAAGCAAAGGACAAATATTCATTTTTTTGCAATGCTGATCATTTTATAGATAATGAGCAATGGGACACAAAAGTCCTTTCTCAGCCTTCTCTTGTTCCACAAATATTTCACCTCCTCAACTGCTCTCCATATATCCACAATAAGTCATATTTATGTAAGACCTAAAAAAGAACTCTTAGAGTTCTGACTGTCTGATTCTTTTCTGGAAGAGGGAAAACAGCCATCTCCTTTAATATCACTCTGATTTATTTGCTATAAAGTTTTAAAGTAAGATGGAAATCTCTAGATTTATATAAAAAGCTATTTCCCCAAATCACTCAGAAAGCTGTTTCAATATATGCATGAATACATATGCTGCATTCCAATCCTTACCATAAATATGCATGAATATAGCATTGTGTGTGTATAGTTACAAATGTGTCTAATTGTAATATTATATATGTGTACACCCATGGTGAATTCATGTTGATGTATGGCAAAACCAATACAATATTGTACAGTAAAAAAATAAAAAAAAAATTTTAAGACCAAAAAATAAAATAAATAAATTTAAACAAAGGTGAAATGAAGACACTATTTTATAGTGGGTAGAGCGAGTGAACATCTTGCCACTGAGAAAGAAAGCATTTTTCGAGTAAAATTATTTGGGACAGAATGAATTTGTCAGTCTGAATTTAGAGGGCATTTGGTAATAAACTTATGTTTTCTCCCTATCCTTTTGCCCCATTAACACTTGTTTTTAGGAAATATATAAAGAATAAATTCATATATCAATATTCAAATGTCTAAAACATTTTATTGTTTCACAAGGTATTTTCATCAAGAGAGGGCCAGTGCCCAAATAATATTAACATTTCCTATCCATATTACAACAGCAATTTCTGTAATTCGGTGGTGGCATCACCAAGTCAATGGACATGAGTTTGAGCAAACTCCAGGAGATGGTGAAGGACAGGGCAGCCTGGTTTTTGCTACAGTCCATGAGATTGCCAAGAGTCAGACACAACTTAGTGACTGAACAACCACCACCGTAGCAAAATGCCCATTTTCCAGTAACAGCACAGTTCTTCATAAACCTTCACAAGAACGCTAGAGTCCGAAGCCCTGTTTTCTACTCTGCTTTCTGTCATGAACTTTCTGTGAAGCCTGTGGTGAAGTCATGTCCACAAACATGCCCTCAGACTCCTCATCCAGAAAAGCACTGATCTGGATTATGGTGAAATTCCCAACACTAAACATACAGACTGGGGGTAGGGGGCAGCGTGCAAAGAGCAACGGTCTCAACACTTTGCTGTCACCTCTCATACGAAATCAGCCAGAGAAGTTTCAGGAGAAAAAATGTATTTATGTTTTAACGGTTGAAACAAATAAAGAGTGTAAATCCAAAAATTAACTTAAGGCTTAAACACAAACTTAAGTCTCTTGGATGTGTGTTTTCTCAGTCATACTAACTCACAGCTCTACCTGGTTTATTACAATTTCTGTTTTTGTTATAGAGTGATATCTGCCTCATGATTCTTCTTTCTTTTTCTCAACTGAAACTCCACTCCAAATTAGGGAACGACCCTGCAGCAGAAGGCATATCTTAATCCTGACCTGCCCAGAGAAACAGAGGGAAAGTGACAGTGAGCTGAAGACGGAAGTGAGAGACAGGAGGTGCGTGTGCACGCGTGTGTACTGCGGGCGGCACAGCTGGGAATGAAGAAGCGGAGAGGAGACAGACAAAAGGGCAGAGCAGAAAGGGAAAAGGAGGAGATAAGTTAATTCCCCTGCTTGAGACCTCTACAGCTGAAGGTCTGTACAATAGGCGGAACGCACGTTTCGGAGGCTATTCCTCCCCTATCCAACTGTATCATGAGCTGCCATTCACGGACCCCCCAGATTACCTCCAGCTACAGGAATAGGCATGTGATTCAAACTGGGCTAATCGGAAAACCTTTCCTGAGAGTTTTACATAGTTGAACTGGAAGTGCATGCATATGGACAGAGGGAAGTTACTTTCTCCCAGAAATGTGGTAAAGAAAAATAGCTGCCAGCTGATAGAAAACCCACACCACATGGAAAAAAATGATCTGCAGCAAGAGAGAAGGAAGCCAACCAAGAAAGAGAAACAGAGATGTGGGTAAGAGAGAAAGCTTTGCAGAGGTCTCAGCTTTAATATATCTGCAGCTGCCCCAGGTTGACTTGGTCAGCCCTTCTGCACAATCTGTGAACTATACTAGTATTTTCCAATGCACCTCCTCTATTGCTCAGGGTAGTTCAAATTAGCTTTCTCTGCATGAACAAAAGTCTAGAATAAAATGTCCAAAGTCATCACAAAATTAATCAATTTTTTTTGTTTTATACAAAAATTGACTTTTGTTTACCTAACCACTGTTATATTCAGGAAATACTACAATAAATAACTCAGAGAGTCAAACTTTCAAGGAAACTACCAAGAAATATTAAAAGACAAACCCATGCTAAAATCAAGGAGTAAAGAACATTAATAATGAGACAAAATTTCAATTTCTTGTCATGCTAAAAGTACTGTGTAGTCATCATCAATCTTAATTTAAAGGTAATATACAAAGAGTCTAGAAGTAACTATCCTGGATAAAGCAACTAGGATTTTAATTATTTTAAAGGCTAATGATGGAGAATTTAAAACAAATGGGTCTTCATTTCCTCTAAAGTCAGAGTACAGACAATGCTTCTAGCATCACAATACTTATTTAATACTACTTTGGAAGAACTAGTCAATACAATTACCCAAAAGAATGAATTAGAGAAAAAGTGAGGAGGTGTAAATTATCTCTGCATATAAATGACATAACCATGTACTTAAACAAATGAGATTCTGCAGAAGGATTATATGATACAATATGATTTAACAAGATATTTACTTAAAATAATATATAAGAAGTCAATAGCTCTTCTTTAAATATAGAAGTTCCCATTCTAAATAGCAACAGAAAAGAAAAAATACTAACTCCTCGTCTATAGAAACCTGGTAAACACTACGAAGGGAACAAGCAAAATCGCTTGGTATTTTCCCAGAAAGGTTTAAACAGATGAGTGGACAAAATTATACTCAGAAACTGGCTAAGATACATGTAAAAATTAATATATAATTAAGTGATTAAGTGAAACTCGCTTAGTTGTGTCCGACTCTTTGTGATTCCATGGGCTGGAGCCCGCCAGGTTCCTTGGTCCATGGAATTCTCCAGGTAAGAACACTGGAATAGGTTGCCATTTGCTTCTCCAGGATCTTCTGGTCCCAGGTTTCCTGCATCTGAGCCACCAGGAAAGTCCAATATATAATAAAGGCAGCATTCAAATCAGTAAAAATGTCATAGGTTGAATTACCGGTCCAGTTCTCCACTTCTCCTACACCAGAACTCTTGCCCGGGCCACCAGAGACGATGTGCACATCTGAACTTGACCTTGGGCCTTGTCAAGTAACCAGCTTTTGCTTTAGGTAAAAGCATGTGGTCAGAAACGACCACATACTAGTTATGAAGCCAAGAACTGATGTGGCCACGTGCTCTCCAGTGCTTCTGCCATCTCCAAGGGGATATGTTCCCGTTTGTCGCTGGTTCCCTGGGCATGTGAGATGTACTGGGCACAGCTGCCCGAGCCAAGCTATATGAAATGAAGTGCTCTCAGCCTTCCGACCCATCAACCAAACCAAATTTGTCTTAAGCCATTGTATTTTATCATTATTAGTTCTCAATAACCTATGTGGTTTACAGGAAAAGACATATCATTCAGTCAATAGCACTGAAGCACCGCTTCATCAATTTTAGGGAAGTCATGAGTTATATTCCAATTTTAGTACCTGTACCAAAAGCATTTTATGTAAATCAAAGATTTAGACAGAAAAAAATGAAGACTGAAACAATTTCCTTAAAAACAGATTGGAAATGCTGAAGAATTTTTGAAGCATGTTACAAAACTAAAAGCCACAATATAAATGACTAATTAACTTGAAAAAATAAATTAGCAAAATATATGCACAAATTCATTTTATCATGCACCACAGAGAAAGAGTTAATTTTATAAATAAATCTGTAGGA
>SJYC01043044.1:0-32529 GCA_006408675.1 Madoqua kirkii
ATAAATCAATAAGAAAATAAGACTAAAGAATGGCAGGAAAAAGGTCTTACAATAAAATTGATAAAAATAAAGAATAAGTTGATTAAAATATTCATATGTTTATATTAGTTTAAATTTATACAAAAATTAATTTTTCACCCATCAGATTTGGAAAATATATTAAGGGTATAGGTAGGTGTGTGTAGAATCAATCATGCTAAAGCATTCTTGATAAATATTAAATTTATGTATTTTAGGGATAGCAATTTGGCAGAACACACCAAAATTATAAATAAGTACATAATCATTAATGCCGTAATTCTACTTCTGGAAACTTTGCTAGATAAACTCACACATGCTGAGATAAGCATACTGTATTATTGTTTATAGTAGAAATAACTTTGAAAATGCCTTATTTGTACAGCAAACAGCTCTAGTTAGATAAACTGCCATATGTCAGTTATAAACAAGTATATATAAAGTTATATAGGTATGAGGTTATTCTATATGTACTGATATGAAAAAGTCTTCAAAGTGTATTGTTATGTTAAAATGTATAGACTATTTTAAATAGTGTGTTTCCATAAGAAAAGAAGAAAGAAGGAACACAGGCAGGAAGGAATTGTGTGTCTCTGTGTGTCTATAAGGTTTCTGGAAGCTACTCAGGTACACAGAAAAAAGAAAATCAGGTTTTGTAAAAAAATAAAATGCAACTGAAAACCCTTAGGTCTTTTGCATTGCAGGCAGATTCTTTACCATCTGAGGCACCGGAGAAGCCCTTTAGGCAGATGGCTACCTCAACCCAGAGGCAGTACATTTGCCATTCCTGTGCCGCGTTTAGCTGCTCAGTCGTGTCCCACTCTTTGCGATCCCATGGACTGCGGCCCGCCAGGCTCCTCCATCCATGGGGCTCTCCAGGTAAGAACACTGGAGTGGGTTGCCATGCCCTTCTCCAGGGGATCTTCCCAAGGGCTGAACCTAGTTCTTCCACACTGTTGGCAGATTCTTTAATATCTGAGCCACTAGCGAAGCCCAAGAATACTGGAGTGGGCAGCCTATCCCTTCTCCAAGAGAACTTCCCAACCCAGGAACTGAACTAGGGTCTCCTGTATGGCAAGCGGATTCTTCACCAGCTGAGCCCAGGGAGGCCCTTGCCGTTACTAACATAATGCTCTCATAGGAGACTCATTTCTCCTGATAATGCTAAAGTAAATGAGGGAACGTTTCATATTCAAAAGACTGTATTTCCTATCCTCTTAAGGAAGATGTTGGAGAAGAAAATGGCCATCCACACCAGTATTCTTGCCTGGAGAATGCCATGGACAGAGGAGCCTCATGGGCTACAGTCCCTGGGGTCGCACAGAGTCAGACACGACCAAGTGACTACACTTAAAGACGATGGAAGCCAGACAGACAGCACATGCATCCGTGAAAGACTAAAGAAAGCCTTGTTCTTTCTCTGTCCTTTACTCTGCCAATTAGTAATATGCAGGTTTCCAGCAAGATAAAATTCACCCAGTTTTAACATCTCTTGAGTTGGTTCTTTATGGGTCTTCAATATTGTGCTTGTTAGAACACTAATGATGATCTAATTTTAATATAAGTTACTTAAAAGAAATTCAAATTATGTAATTATTCACTCTTAAGTTTTACATCATAATGAATGCAAACTTGACCACATATCAACAAATTATTTCTCACCAGCATAATAAAAAGGATTGAAATGATTTTAAATGTCTCATAAAATACAAGTAAATTTTTTTATCTTTCTTGAATATTCTTTTGCATAAGTTGATATTTATTAACAGTAATAACTATAACTGGTCACTGAATTAGAGCAAAGTTATCTTCCTTTTATATTTTCAGAGGTGTGTTCTAAAACACATATCTGCAAACAGTGACCAATTTTACATTTTTTTAATGCTAAGCCATAGCCTTGTCTAACTCAATGAAACTATAAGCCATGCCGTGTAGACATGTCAAGACAGACGGGTCATGGTGGAAAGTTCTGACAAAACATGGTCCACTGGAGAAGGGAATGGCAAACCACTTCAGTATTCGTGTCTTAAGAATCCCATAAACGATATGAATTTTGATAGGACACTGAAAGATGAACTCTCCAAGTTGGTAAGTGCCCAACATGCTACTGAAGATCAATGGAGAAATAACTTCAGAAAGAATAAAGAGGTGAGGCCAAAGCAAAAACAATACCCAGTTGTGGATGTGACTGGTGATGGACGTAAAGTCTGATGCTATAAGAACAATACTGCATAGGAACCTGGAATGTTAGGTCCATGAATCAAGGAAAATTGGAAGTGGTCAAACAGCAGATGGCAAGAGTGAATATCGACATTTTAGGAATCAGAAAACTAAAATGGGATGGAATGGGCAAGTCTAATTTAGATGACCATTATATCTACTACTGTGGGCAAGAATCCCTTAGAAGAATGGAGTAGCCATCATGGTCACCAAAAGCGTCCAAAATGCAGTACTTGGATGCAATCTCAAAATGACAGAAGGATCTCTGTTCATTTCAAGGGCAAACCATTCAATATCACAGTAATCCAAGTCTGTGCCCCAACCACTAATTCCAAAGAAGCTGAAGCTGACTGGTTCTATGATGACCTATAAGACCTTCCAGAACTAACAGCAAAAAAAGAGGTCCTTTTCATCATAGTGGACTGGAATGCAAAAGTAGAAATTCAAGGGATACTGAAGTAAAAGGTGAGTTTGGCCTTGGAATACAAAATGAAGCAGGGCAAAGGCTAACAGAGTTTTGCCAAGAGAATGCACTGGTCACAGCAAACACCCTCTTCCAACAACACAAGAGACGAGTCTACATAAGGACATCACCAGATGGTGAATACCAAAATCAGACTGATTATATTCTTTGCAGCCAAAAATGCAGAAGCTCTATATAGCAACAAAAACGAGCCCGGGAGCTGACTGTGGCTTGGATTATGAACTCCTTATAGATAATTCAGACTTAAATTGAAGAAAGTAGGGAAAACCACTAGCCCATTCAGGTATGACCTAAATCAAATCCCTTATGATTATACAGTGGAAGTGCGAAATAGATTTAAGGTCCTAGATCTGATAGATAGAGTGCCTGATGAACTATGGAAGGAGGTTCATGACATTCTACAAGAGACAGGGATCAAGACCATGCCCAAGGAAAAGAAACACAAAAACACAAGATGGTTGTCTCAAGGGGCCTTACAAATAGCTGAGAAAAGAAGAGAAGCTAAAGGCAAAGGAGAAAAGGAAAGATATACTCATCTTAATGCAGAGTTCCAAAGAAAAGCAAGGAGAGATAAGAAAGCCTTCCTCAGCAATCAATGCAAAGAAATAGAGAAAAATTATAGAATGGGAAAGACTAGAGATCTCTTCAAGAAAATTAGAGATACCAAGGGAACATTTCAAGCAAAGATGGGCATAATACAAGACAGAAATGGTATGGACCTAACAGAAGCAGAAGATATTAAGAAGAGGTGGCAAAAATACACAGAAGAACTATACAAAAAGATCTTAATGACTCAATAACCATGATGGTGAGACCACTCACCTGGAGCCTGACATCCTGGAATGCAAAGTCAAGTGGGCCTTAGGAAGCATCACTAAGAACAAAGCTGCTGGAGGTGATGGAATTCCTGTTGAGCTATTTCAAATCCTAAAAGATGATGCTGTGAAAATGAGGCACTCAATATGCTAGCAAATCTGGAATATTCAGCAGTGGCCACAGGACTGGAAAAGGTCAGTTTTCATTCCAATCCCAAAGAAAAACAACGCCAAAGAATGTTCAAACTACTGCACAGTTGCACTCATCTCACATGCTAGCAAATTAATTCTCAAAATTCTCCAAGTGAGGCTCCAACAGTATGGGAACCAAGAACTTCCAGATGTTCAAGCTGAGTTTAGAAAAGACAGAGGAAGCAGAGATCAAATTGACAACATCCGCTGGATCACAGAAAAAGCAACACAATTCCAGAAAAAAAAAACATCTATTTCTACTTTATTGGCTATGCCAAAGCCTTTGACTTTGTGTATCACAACAAACTGGAAACTTCTTAAAGAGATGGGAATACCAGACCATCTTAGTTCCTCCTAAGAAATCTGTCTTCAGGTAAAGAAGCAAACGTTAGAATTGGACATGGAACAACGGATTAGTTCCAAACTGGAAAGGAGTATGTCAAGGCTGTATATTGTCACCCTGCTTATTTAACTTATAGGCAGAATATATCATGTGAAATGGCAGGCTGTATGAAACACACACTGGAATCAAGACTGCCGGGAGAAATATAAAAAACCTCACATATGCAGATGACACCACCCTTAAGGCAGAAAGTGAAGAAGAACTAAAGAGCCTCTTGATGAAAGTGAAAGAGGAGAGTGAAAAAGTTGGCTTAAAGCTAAACATTCAGAAAACAAAGATCATGGCATCTGGTCCAGTCACTTCATGGCAAATAGATGGAGAAACAGTGGAAACAGTAGCAGACTTTATTTGGAGGGGGCTCCAAAATCACTGCAGATGGTGACTGCAGCCATGAAATAAAAAGATGCTTACTCTTTGGAAGAAAAGTTATGACCAACCTCAGTTGAGTTCAGTCAGCCATTCAGTCATGTCCTACTCTTTGCAACCCTATGAATCACAGAATGCCAGGCCTCCCTGTCCATCACCAACTCCGGGAGTTCACTCAAACTCATGTCTATCGAGTCAGTGATGCCACCCAGCCATCTCACCCTCTGTCGTCCCCTTCTCCTCCTGCCCTCTATCCCTCCCAGCATCAGGGTCTTTTCCAATGAGTCAACTATTTGCATGAGTTGGCCAAAACATTGGAGTTTCAGCTTCAGCATCAGTCCCTCCAATGAACAACCAGGACTGATTTCCTTTAGGATGGACTGGTTGGATCTCCTTGCAGTCCAAGGGATTTTCAAGAGTCTTCTCCAACACCACACTTCAGCATCAATTCTTCAGCACTCAGCTTTCTTCACAGTCCAAAGCTCACATCCATACATGACTACTGGAAAAACCATAGCCTTAACTAGACAGACCTTTGTTGGCAAAATGATTTCTCAGCTTTTTAATATGCTATTTAGGTTGATCATAACTTTCCTTCCAAGGAGTAAGCGTCTCTTAATTTCATGGCTGCAATCACCATGTGCAGTGATTTTAGAGCCCAATCTAGACAGCATATTAAAAAGCAGAGATATTACTCTGCCAACAAAGGTCCATCTAGTCAAGGCTATGGTTTTTCCAGTAGTCACGTATGGATGTGAGAGTTGGACTATAAAGAAAGCTGAGAACCAAAGAATTAATGCTTTTGAACTGTGGTGTTGAAGAAGACTCTTGAGAATCCCTTGGACTGCAAGGAGATCCAACCAGTCAATCCTAGAGGAAATCTGTCCTGAATAGTCATTCGAAGAACTGATGCTAAAGCTGAAACTCCAATACTTTGGCCACCTCAATCGAAGAGTTGACTCATTTGAAAAGACCCTGATGACGGGAAAAATTAAAGTCAGGAGGAGA
This sequence comes from Madoqua kirkii, assembly GCA_006408675.1. Lineage (NCBI taxonomy): Eukaryota > Metazoa > Chordata > Mammalia > Artiodactyla > Bovidae > Madoqua > Madoqua kirkii. Next base: position 5,507 of record SJYC01043044.1, read on the forward strand.
AGGGGACGACGGAGGATGAGATGGTTGGATGGCATCACCAATGCAATGGACATGAGTTTGAGTAAACTCCAGGAGTTGGTGATGGACAAGGAGGCCTGGCATGCTGCAGTCCATGGGGTCGCAAACAGTCAGACACAAACAAGCAATTGAACTGAATTGAACTGAGGAGACAGATTAGAAACATATTGTTGCAATTTATGTCAAAGAGTGTTCTGCCCATAGTCTTCTCTAGGGCTTTTGTAGTACCCAGTCTTACATTGAGGTCTTTAACCCATTTTATTTTTGTACACTGTGTTAGAGCATGTTCTAATTTCATTCTTTTACATGCAGCTGTCCAGGTTTCCAAGCACCACTTACTGAAGAAAGTGTCTTTTCACAATGACACACTCTTGCCTCCTGTGTCATAGACTAATTGACTGTAAGTGTGTGGATTTATTTGTGGACCTTCTATCCTGTCCCAGTGATCTATGTGTCTATTTTTGAGCCTCTGATATTCTGTTTTGATTACTGTAGCTTTGTCATACAATCTAAAGTCTCAGCTCTGTTCTTTCTCGAGATTGTTTTGGCTACTCAAGGTCTTTTGTGTTTCCATACAAATTTTAAAATTGTTTGCTCTCATCCACAAGAAAGAATGAAATAATGCTATTTGCAGCAACATGAATGGACCTACAGATGATTGATCACATCAAGTGAAGAAAGAGAAAGACAGATATCACATGGTATCACTTATATGCAGAATCTAATACACGATACAAGTGAATTTATTTACAAAACAGAAGTATAAAAAACAAACTTATGGTTACCAAACTGGATAGCAGAGGGGTGCTATCTCATTGCTGCTTCTGCTGCTAAGTCGCTTCAGTCGTGTCCGACTCTGTGCGACCCCACAGACAGCAGCCCACCAGGCTCCCCCATCCCTGGGATTCTCCAGGCAAGAACACTGGAGTGGGTTGCCATTTCCTTCTCCAAGGCATGAAAGTGAAAAGTGAAAGTGAAGTTGCTCAGTTGTGTCTGACTCTTAGTGACCCCATAGACTGCAGCCCACCAGGCTCCTCTGCCCATGGGATTTTCCAGGCAAGAATACTGGAGTGGGGTGCCATTGCCTTCTTGGACCTTGATTAATATATACTCACTACTATATATAAAATAGATGTAAAATAAAAAACAAGGAAAGGTATAGCACAAGTAACTATATTAAGTATCTTGTAATAACCTACAATGAAAAAGAATCTGAAAAAGATATATATATATGAATGTACATATGTATAAAAAATACCAACTTAACTATACTTCAATTTTCAAAATGGTTTAAGAAAACCAAAAATTATGAGAATCCAGCAATTTTTTGTTATGTCAGATATTAAAGGTATTTGAAGAAGAGTAAAATAATGTTTTTGACTACTGTTCTCTTATAAAATTTGTTTTTCATAAAAATGTCATGTATTAATATATTAACTTAAAGTTGGTTTAAAATGAATTTCTAAATAAATGTTTTTAAATGTTAGCAGGTTTAGTTGTCTAGAACTGTAAACATAGATATAAATCAAACAATAAAAACTTTCAGGGGTTTTCAATAATTTTAGGCCTGTATAGACCTTTAGTTCGACTGCTGTGCTAAGTCAGGAGCGCAGTGGATAAACCTTGAGTATGAAGCTAGAAAGAGGGGTGGGGTCTGATCATGACAGGTCATGCAGGACACCAGATAATATACTGAGGCCAGAACAGGGACACAAAGGCTCCAAGCAGAGCTGGAGCCAAGTGCACATGAGAAATGAATAGACTCTTCAGTCTGTTACAGGAAAAGAGACATGTATCCAGACATATTATAGGAAAGACAGGCACACGTCATAGGAAAAGAGACAACTGATTAGAAGTAATTAGTGAAAGGCAGGAAGCTAGGGTGTTGGTGCCCACTATTTCAGTATTAATACACATGAGGAAGGTGGTGCCTGGTGAGAGAAATCACTGAGGGAGGGCAGTGCAGATAGACTGGCACTTCTCCTCTTTCCGTACTGTGTCCTCTTGCTTTTTTGCATGCTTGGTGATTTTTATTATTGGAGGTCAGAGGTCAGGCACTGTGAATTTTAACCTATTGGTTACTGGATTTTTGTATTCCCATATATCTTATTGAGTTTAGTTACTAACAAAACATTTGCTCCTTTAAGGTCTTGCTTTTAAGACTTTTAAAGCAAAATTAGATATGTTTTCTAGGGATTTTTTTTTTCCCCACTACTGGAGCCTCTTGATGAAGGTGAAAGAGGAGAGTGAAAAAGTTGGCTTAAAACTCAACATTCAAAAAAACTAAGATCATGGCATCCAGTCCCAACACTTCATGACAAATAGATGGGGAAACAATGGAAACAGTGACAGACTTTATTTTCTTGGACTCCAAAATCACTGCAGATGGTGCCTGCAGCCATGAAATTAAAAGACGCTTGCTCCTTGGAAGAAAAGCTATAACAAACGTAGACAGCATATTAAAAAGCAGAGACATTACTTTGCCAACAAAGTTCCATATAGTCAAAGCTATGATTTATCCAGTAGTGATGTATGGATGTGAGAGTTGGACCATAAGAAACGCTGAGCACTGAAGAATTGATGCTTTTGAACTGTGGTATTGGAGACGACTCTTGAGAGTCCCTTGGATGGCAAAGAGATCAAACCACTCAATCCTAAAGGAACTAAATCCTGCATATTCATTGGAAGGACTGATACTGAAGCTCCAATACTTAGGCCACCTAATGTGAAGAGCCCGCTCATTAGAAAAGACCTTGATGCTGGGAAAGATTGACGGCAGGAGGAGAAGGGGACAACAGAGGATGAGATGGTTGAACAGCATCACCAACTCAATGGACATGAGTTTGAGAAAGCTCCAGGAGAGGGTGAAGGACAGGGAGGTCTGGCATGCTTCAGTGCATGGGGTCACAGAGTCGGACACAATGGAGTGACTAAACCAGAACAACAACTGGAGCAAGATGCTTCTGAGTCCTCTATCCTCGTGTTAATCATGAGGTTTCTCAGTGTGGCTGATGAGAATGGACACTATTCCCAGCCCTGTGTGGTTTGCAGGCATGGCCCCCTCTGAGTCTGCTGATTGATTCTTTCTCTAGCCTGCACCAGTTACTTCAGAGGAAGGTGCGGACCAGCTCTTAATTGAATACTCGAGGGGAATGCCCTGCAGATCCCCCTGCTTTCACTCTAGAGAATGTTCCTATCTGGTATTCTGACTTGTGAATTCCAACCTCCTTGATTTCTGCACAGGCCCAGCTTCATTTCCTTGATTCAGGGAGTCTGCTTGGCTCTGCCTTCCCTGTATTGTCACCAGGAAACTCTCTCAATGAAGTAAACTGACATAATCAGAGGGCGCATATTGGGTCACATCTTTCAAGGATGACTATCCTTCATTACCTGACGTCCAATGACTTAAAACCCACTGTTTCATATGTTTTGTCCATTTTTTTTTTTAAATTTCAGCAAGAGATAGTAAGTCAGAAGCCTATAACTTATCTTGACCCATTATCCTTTACCTCTTTAATCTTAGAAAAACCCTTGAGTTGAGTATTATTACCTCTAGTTTACACATGAGAAAATTGGAGTGCAGAGTCAATAACTTGGCTCACTCAAGTTCCCTGAGCTTTGGTGATACAGCTGATGTTTAAGCATTTTTTTCTCAAAGTTCTTGAACACAGCTATTATAAAACACTGCCTATAAAAGAAGTGAGAGGCTGCTGAATGAAGATTTGACACTGACTATGTTTTATAAAATCACCTTTGTAAACTGGTTTTGAAATAGTTTTCCTTAAAAGGCTAATAAATGGACCAAGTTATCCTTGAAAGCTATACACAGCAGCAAGCTTAAGGACTGAAGTTTTGTTACATCCTTAGCTTAACCACCAAAATTAAGTTCTCACTCCCTCTACAATAAAAACAAATATCAAGCCTATTCTCAGACAGCGAGCTCTGAGTCACTTCATCTATTGGAAATAATCTATCTGTAAGTTCTCTTTTACGTTACAGTAAAGAAATATATTGGACTTCCTAGATCGCACTAGTGGGGAAGAACGTGCCTGCCAATGCAGGTAGATGCTGGAGACAAGGTTGGGTCAGGAAGATCCCCTGGAGGAGGGCATGACTGCCCACTTCAGTGTTCTTGCCTGGAGAATCCCATAGATAGAGGAGCCTGGCAGGCTACAGGCCATAAGGTCACAAGAGTCAGACATGATTGAAGTAACTTCACATGCACACACAAAGAAATACATTGGAACTGATTAAATAAACCTGTTTCCTTGTAGCTTCTAACCAATCAAAGCAATATATAAAAATAATAAACTCCAGAACTCATGACAATCAGCAGCCATATACATAAACATTTTTCCCAGCAGGACATGGGAACACAGATCTGACAGACTTTCCTTTACATGTTCTAAAATGTTCTATCCTTTTCATCCTGGAATGTAATCGGATCTTCCCAAAACCTTCGAAAATCACATTTACTGTGAGGGCATGCAGCATGACAAATAGTTGAGGAATGAGATGCTATGATTAATTCAATGTCATATATTATTTAGCTATTGTTTGCAATTGAATATAGGTTACCAATTTTCTATGAGTAAAAACTTATAAGTTGTATTAAACAGTAACTTTATATTGAGTACCACATAATCAATCCTGAATCAACAAATCAAATAAATAACAGTCTATTGGGGTTTTATTCCAGGTAAGTCTCCACACTAGGATGGATTTCACATTTTCTTTATGCATGTCAACGATTCCTTTTTCAGTTTGGAATATACAAGATGTGAACGATGGAAGTGGATACACTGTCCCTACTGGAAACCCAGGAGTTAATTCTTGCCTGTTAAGACTTGGTTAAGACCCTGGGCTTCACAGCCAACCCGCCTGCTTTGATTCTGAGCTATTTCACTTCAGAAGAATCCAGAGCTATGTGGCCTTGGCAAGTTCCTCAACATTTCCATACCTCAGATTCCTCAACTGTGAAACAGAAATAGTGGTACTAACGCACAAGATTGTAATAAAATTTAAATGAGTTAAAAGATATGAAACAGAACACTATCAGAAACACAGCAAATGCTCAACCAGTGCTAATTAACGTTGCTTTTATTATCATCAAAATAAGCTGTTTGATGAAATCAGTTCCAGGCACGCCCATTTTACTGGTTATTTGGACCTTGTCTAATTAGAATATTATGCCAGCATATAATCGCTTCTATATTCCCAGTTATAGGCAAGAATTAAGAAAAAGATAAACCCTGTCCTTAAGAAGGAAACCGCTTGGGATTGTCTCAAAACTGTCATTACAAAACCTGTGCTATAGTCAAGCAATAAAGAACACAGATCCACTTTACGAATAGTCACAATAAATCAAAGACGGCTTTAGTCATTTGTCTGAGTCACCCAAGGGACAAATAGTTTCACTCCATCTACATAGTAAGTAGTAAGGAGCAAGTCAGTAAATTCTATGACAGAGCTGCTGTAATACTGAAACACGCAGATGTCCAAAAGAGTTTTATCTGAAACTGCGAGAGCTTTTTTATAAGTTGATTATCCATTTCAGGCAAATCATTGAGTGTACAGTGGATTCTGGAAATTTTTGAATCTATTCTGCCTTATCCACAGTGAAAGAGAGTAAAAAATGTGCCTTCTTATAAAATTTTAACCAATTTCCAGGTCAAGTGTCCTGTAATATGTCTAAAACATGAAGTGCCACAAGATTCCAACTAGAGGAAAAAACAAATAGGGCCGCAAGAAGGAAGTGTCTTGCAATTATTTAAGTGAAGTCGCTCAGTCGTGTCCAACTCTTTGTGACCCCACGGACTTAGACTACCAGGCTCCTCCGTCCGTGAGATTCTCCAGGCAAGAGTGCTGGAGTGGGTTGCCATTTCCTTCTCCAGGAGATCTTCCCAACCCAAGGATCAAATGCGGGGCTCCCGCATTGCAGGCAGATGCTTTACCATCTGAGCCACCAGGGAAGACTCGCAATTATTTAAAGGAGGACTAAATGCACAGGTATTAGAAGCCTCATCTTCAAAAGTCTAATGCTGAAAACAAGAAACTATTAACACACGGTATGCATTCAGCAGTGAAAAGTTCATGGAAAAACTGCCTCCACTGACATGACTTGGGTCTGACTGCTTCAGCCACCTGCAGAGGCCCTGCTCGCTGCTGAACGCCACTGACATCACCGCAGGTGCGTGCAGTTTGCAGACATGAAATCAAGTTCATGAAAGTATCCAGCTTCCTTGAAAAAAAAAATGGCAGTTTATTTTCTCCTAGTTTGAGCATGACTAAAACAAGGACTCATCAGAAAAGAGCCTGATGCTGGGAAAGATTGAAGATGGGAGGAGAAGAGGAAAACAAAGGATGAGATGGTTGGAAGGCATCACCAACTCGATGGACATGAGTTTGAGTTAACTCCAGGAGTTGGTGATGGACAGGAAAGCCTAGCGTGCTGCAGTTCATGGGGTCGCAAAGAGTCAGATACGACTGAGCGACTGAACTGAATTGAACTCAGAGTTCACTCAGACTCACGTCCATCAAGTCCGTGATGCCATCCAGCCATCTCATCCTCGGTCGTCCCCTTCTCCTCCTGACCCTAATCCCTCTCAGCATCAGAGTAAAAATTCCATTCCAGTGAGTAATCTATTTGGGTTTGTTTATTTGATCATTTGAAGACATCATTCTAAGGACTGTCACTCCTGAGAATATCTGTCTGTGGGTCCATGGCTTACTTCATTTATCCGTATTTCCCTTAATTGACAGATGAGAACCTTTAAAAATCTAAATAATGCTTGTGAGTAAACTATAATATCTTAATTAAATGTTAATATTCCCCAATGCATTAGAGACTGCCCCTTTTGGAACCGCCGCTTATGGAAAAATCTGCTCATCTGAAAACCTGTTAAAGCTGCCTACTTAGAGATAAAATACTGTTTCACACTTCGGTGTCTCATTCCTTACATATATTTTAAAAGATAAAGAGGTAAAAACCTATATTTTGAAATGTCATCAAAAAATATTCATTCAATAAATTCCCCTGGTAAATATTAAAAAATAAAATAACCAAAGTCTGAAAAGTTTCTAAAGGCAGATTTTTGCCACATATAATCTAAAAGGCATAGTCAAATTAGATTTATCCCTCCTTTAATCTATAAGACTACAATAATTTCATTCATTTCAGTTAAAGTGAGAATACAAAAGCACCTACAGTCACTATTATGGATAGAGCTGACTTATTCTACACTTAAAAGGGAGCTATGACGCAGCGCTACATTATAACCATCTTTGTCATATTGTCATGCCCAGAACTCCCCCTACATCTCCCCAAAAGTATTAATTTCCTTCTTAGTTCATCAAATATGCAATAACCGGCACCAAGTGGCTATCAGTAAACCTTTAAAGCTCACACATTCAATCATGAATCATTCATTGATTTCCTTAAGCTCCCTATGATTGGCTATGATTCATTTTAAGACATCTAATTGCACCTACTGGCCTTGATTTTTAAACCCGCCTCTCCCATTGGAATCTTTAAACAGCTGACTAGCTCCCTCTAGCCCTCTTTTGTATACTACACCCACAGTCACACTCAAAGGTTAGGGGCCTGCTGTGGGGTTACCCTCACTCTCTTGGCTAAGTTTATTACCGTGGCGCATCAAGATATTCCACTGATCCAAACCCAGGGAGGCTCAGTGCCAAAAGGCAGTGGTGAGACTAACACAAAGAACATCCATTCAGAGAGCTAAATGATAGGAATCAACAGTCAAACACAATTGCATAAATAACCTCAAAATCTATAAATGACTTTCCCAAGGGAAGAAAGCAAAAGAAAAAAGTTGAGTGTCACGTCTATTTTTACTTAGCAAATTTATCCTTTTTACCTGGAATATGTCTGCTGTCTGCATAAGCTGCATATTTCATAAAACAAATGCAGGCAGATTTTAACATTCAAAATCAAATGTGAAAAACTAAAATAACTCTCGAAGAGCCAGGTGCCAAAATCATTTTCCACAGTGGGCAAAAGGGACATACAGTATAAGCACTTCATTTCACGGTAAAATATGTATATATTTTTTATATATAGATAGATGGATTTGAATTCTGAGACTCCTTTCCCCCCTCCCCCAAAAAAACTATTTTGATCTCAATGCAACTTGCCTTTTTATGACTAAAGTATCACTTGTAGATGATACGTATTTTTCAAAATAACATCAAGCCATGTTTTTAACATTAAATTTTTAAAGTTTGCTACCTTGGCCAAAAATTGATTTTAAAATTACATATAATTTGCTGCCAGTGTTTTTACTACTCAGCAGAAGGCTAGGATCATTTCCAAAATGGAACACCCTGTGTCACTACATATGATAACAAATGTTAGCTTTAAGTTGCACATTCTATATTTCCTCAAGATAGGCATTTCAATTAAAAAAAAGTCTGAACACTCTACCTTGGCTGTCTAGTTGTCCCCAAATGTACAGGGCTCAGTTCAGTTCAGTTCAGTCGCTCAGTCGTGTCCGACTCTTTGTGACCCCATGAATCGCAGCACGCCAGGCCTCCCTGTCCATCAACTCGCAGAGTTCACTCAGACTCCCGTCCATCGAGTCAGTGATGCCATCCAGCCATCTCATCCTCTGTCGTCCCCTTCTCCTCCTGTCCCCAGTCCCTCCCAGCATCAGAGTCTTTTCCAGTGAGTCAACTCTTGGCATGAGGTGGCCAAAGTACTGGAGTTTCAGCTTTAGCATCATTCCTTCCACATACAATTCCCCTCTCTGGCTATAGAAATTAAAGGTTGGAAGTGAATACAATAGAACATCACATTTGGAAATGGCCTTAGTGACAGGTTAGTTCAATTGTCATTTTGCCCCAGATCAAAGCTATGTTGGTACAAGAACCAAAATTAAAGGCCATGTCCCTTGCCCCTCTGTTCTAGGTCTCCATTACCCTATATTGCTAGCTATCTTCTGTCCCCAGTGTGACAAAAACAAGTCGCTTTATTTTAAACCGTACTGTCACTGAATAAACCACTTTAATGTCTTTTTTCTGCCCATCCTCCTCCTTCCCCTATTAATTAAAAAAAAGACATGTTCTAAATTTGAGGTACAACATAGAGCTAGCTGAAGTCATATAGCAAATCCCACCCCTACCGTGAATAGGAAGCACTGGGCATTGAGTCAATTAAAATAAACAGGCCTACTAAATCATAAAGGCCTATTTCTTTTCCATGGTATTAGAAAAGATGAACAGATTTCAGCAAACTCAGTCTTATAAAGAAGGTGTGAGCTGAACTTGACATTCTATGATAGTAACAGATGACAAGACAAAATGTGAAAATCATATTCTTGAACTAAACTGTCTAAGAAAAACCCACGGGAAGAAAATGTACTGATGTTAGCCTGGTTGACTTTCAATATATTACATTTTGTAAAAATTTAAAAAGTATTAAAATCTTCCTAGACCAGCTGGTATATTCTAACCTGATAGACTTTTCTGTAATTAGATGCTATCATGCCAAGTACCTCTGAATCAGCATTTATTTTTACCAATAACATCTAAAAAGTAGGGAGTTAAATATCTATCCACTATCTACTGAATACGATGTACATCTATTCATTCAATCATCACAATAACCCCCTACGAGAAAAGTACTGTTGGTATCTCTGTTTTAAAGACATGTGCATTGAGGCTCACATAGAATATCTTGTCTGTTACTGAATTAATCATTAACTTGCAAGTAAAAGACCTGGGGTTAGAATTCAAGCAATCTGGCACCAGAATATGAGCTCTTTTTTTAAAAAAAATTTCTACTTGATTTACAATGTTTTGTTAGTTTTTCACAAAGTGATTCATTTTATATGCATATATATATATACACATGTATATACATATATATATTCTTTTTCAAGTCATTTTCCATTATAAAATCATACAAGATATCAAATACAGTTCCCTGTGCTATATAGTAGGTCCTTGTTGTTTACCTATTTTATATATAGTAGTGTGTTTCTGTTAACCTTAGACTCCTAATTTATCCCTCCCCTTCTTTTTCCCCTTTGGTAACCATAAATATGTCTATGAGCCTCTTCCTGTTGTGTAAATAAGTTCATCTGTATCATAGGTCTATCTAGTAACGATAATCTCTTCGTCCATCCATGTTGCTGCAAATGACATTATTTCACTCTTTTTTATGGCTGTATAAACAGAACGTGTGCTCTTAATCACCATAGTATACCACAATAAAAATGAGTTGGTGAATACAATTACATTCACAGATATTTAAAATAAATTGTGATGCAATATGACATAAAAAAGGACAATCTCAATTTTAAATAAAAGTGCTAAAGCCTCAGAAAGCTCCTGAAGGAGCACAATGAAATAAATCTTTCTCTTTGACAATGAACAAATTTAACTAATTGATTCAAATGTCCAGTGTCTCTTTTTGCAGTCCAGAAATAATTTCAACTGGTCATTGACCAAATACTCTGAAGAGGTACATTTTGAGTAGTACTCTGAAGTAAGTCAGGCCTTAAAAATAAATTTATGTAAAATAATTGATTAACCCAACTTAAGAGAAACTACTTATACCACTGAAAAAGTGCACTGAAATTTTCTTCAGGTCCCAACCTGAAACAGCATGAAAAAGAAAGAGGAACTTTAGCTCTGCCACTTTCAACCTGACTCTAAAAAGTTATTACTGAAACCAACTCTATTCTTCCTTGAAAAGGAAGATACTAAAAAAGAAAACCCAGCTGTACAGAGGGATGGGCTTGGATGGTTGTTCTTTGCGGATTTCTCGGGGGTCGTAAGAGACAATATGCCTCCCTCGTGTAGGCTCATCTGTAAGCATTTCGTGAAAAATGCTAGACTTGGGCAACCTGAGCAACAACACTGAGTAGAGGAACATACAGTTAAGGTGGACCACGCAGGAGAAGTTGAAGACCCTGAGGACGAGGGCGGCTTCTGGTCTCCGGGTCACAGATTTTAGCCCTGATGATATTCTGAATGGCCAGCACACTTGGGATTCCAAAGCATGGAATCTTGCTGCAGGTTAAAAACCTTAATGAATCAGTTATGCAGCGCCTGCTATTGATTGGTATAAAATTGTTACAGTGGAGAATTAAAGGATATAGTTAGAGTACCTTATTCAAGGAGGCTGACCAGATAATGTTGTCACCATCCTTCCATTAACAAATAAAATAATGCATGTTGATTATTAAGCAAGTGAAAACAAAAACAGGAAAAGGTCCAAATATCTGACATTTTAAAATCTGTAAAATACAATTTTTTACCTCTGAAATGCCTCACCACTAATTACTGCTAAGATTATATGCAGTACAAAGCTAATCCAAGCAAACTCTGAACTTATAGGTAGATTCAGATAAACTTGAGAAAGGTAAAATAAAAACATGACCTCTGAAATGCCTCACCACTAATTACTGCTAAGATTATATGCAGTACAAAGCTAATCCAAGCAAACTCTGAACTTATAGGTAGATTCAGATAAACTTGAGAAAGGTAAATAAATACTAAAGAAACATACTGCAAGAAAAATGTAGAAGGATTACATTCAAAATTCATAGTATTTGTCATAGAATAGGCTTTTGAAATCTAGAATCTCTCTTCTTTCTTTAAGAAACAACGCAATCATTTTTGTTTTCTCAGGTTTTGTATATGTGCATCATTCAGGGCATCACATGTTTTTATTTTACCATTAAATTGGTTTAAAATAAATTTCCTCACTAGAGGAATATGCGTTATTTAAAAAAATAAAGAACATGTTCACATAAATACTTAATACCTGACAAACTATGAAAGTTGATGATGAAAGTTATTGATTATGAACTATATTCTACCTTAAGTTTCATGATAAAAGTACTTGCAATGTTAAGGAGCTCTAGAATCATCAGAATTTCCTCTCCAACAAGAACATTATTCTAGAGACAAAATGCTTTTTTAGAATGTAGAGATTAACTCAGGATTCTTTGTTAGCAATCAGCTTCTTCTGACTAATGAACACCTCTAATCAAATGACAACAGTCTTTGAGTTTTCGTTAATATTAACAGTGTACCTCCTTCGCATCATGATAATGATCACACAGAGAAAGGCCCGCTGCCCAAAACTGGATCCAATGATATACAAAAATCAACAAAGGTATACAGAAATGGAACATTAAAAAGTGTTCTATCTGAAGTATATAAGGACGGGAATTTACTGAATGTCTTCCATAGCACTCCTTCGGGTAGTGTCTCACCCTTTTTCTTAGCTGTAAGAGATGTTCTTTTTTGCTTCTTAAAAACAAAAAACCAAAATGCACTCTTCCTCTGTAACAGGCTTTCATCAGCCTATTAACAAATATCTCCCTCTTGAGTAATTAAAATTTTCAAATATTTATACTCTCAAAAATCAGACAGGAAAGAGATAACATGAATAGCTCTAACCAACTTAGTCCCACCTAGTGGGGAGGGAACATAGGTTTTTAAACCTTAAATTGTAGAAAGGAAAAGTCTGGGGGTCCCACCCATTGCAAAGTTCAGCAAGAACTAAAGCACTGTAATTGCAGTTGTCAGCACAGAAAGCTTCTCTTAGAAGCTTCGTTCCAACTATAATAACTTAGTGTGCCTGCTAGCAAAAAAATTTATGATACAAGCTTCATGCATGATTGATACCATTACTGTTTATTTTAAGATGGTTCACCAGTCAAATAAAGCATTCTCAGTGTATGTTTTGCATCCAGAATGGGAAACACTATATAAATGCCTTTTGTGAAGATGTGATGGATTATTTTTCCCATTAGTGTTTCCTACCCAAAAGAAACATCTAATAAAAGTGAATCAGGCAGAAATTCATGTCAGAAAATATCCTATCATCCTGTGTTCTTTATAGTATGCTGAATTAACTAGCATCTATCTTTATGATTTTTTTAAAATAAGAGGTTATTATTACATATATATAAGTATATAAACCCCAACTAATGATATGTTCAAATGCTTTAAAAAAAAAAAAAACTATTTGGGAATAATGCAAACTCCGAAACATAATCTACTTTAAATCTTAGAAAATCTTCTTTGTATCAGATGTGGCACATGCCTCTTATCTTTCATAATTAAATTTTTGCATTGTGTAATAAATATGGATGAACTTAAATAATCTCCAAATGAGGGGGGGAAGCTATTTTTTCCATGAACCAGTTTTAAACATATATCTTAAAGAAAGAGAATGATGGAAATTCTAAAATAAAATCTTGGTTAGCAGAATCATAACTTTTTCTCACATAATAATATCTTCTGGAACTGAATGAGAGATTCACACTATGAACAAATACAAGCCCATTTATGTTTAGGCTCAAAAGGAAACCTAAAATAATCATCAATACACTGATATTACTTCAATAATCTCTGAAAGCAAATCTAAGACTTTTCCAAAACAGGTAGTCATGAACCCAGGCTCCCCCTTCCTTTTCAGAGTGAGCAAGATAAAAACTAATGCCTACTTTTAACCACCTCCCAACACCCCACCTCCCCACCAACACTCCAACCTGAAGCACTAGGCCCTTCTCTTTATAACCTTATAAACAGCAGCTTGCCACGTTCATTCCTGTAGTCTATGAACTAATTACTTCTTCATTTCCACATTAAATTCTCTCTTAAGTGTTAGAAACAAAAATCCATCTGTGGCACGCAATTCCAAAAGTTCAAATTGGCAACCAAGGAAAGTATGGACTTAACAGTTCCTTTCCTCTTTGTATTCAGAAAAACAAAGTGGTATTTTTCAAAGGATTTTGGTTTGAATTGGGGTTTTGGTGTAATATGATAATACTTAATATCTGCAAAGTTAGCGTTTGATGACAGCCCTTACTTTTTCAAATACTTTGTTTCTCTACCAACCATCACTACATGCAGTCCCAAGAACAGTTCATACAAATGCAGAATTATATTCAGACTACCCCCTCACATATACCATTTATTATGCACACTTTGTATATAAATCTGTTCTGTGAAACATGGTCAAATACTGTGCAACAGGTTCTGCTGTTGTGTAAACACACACAGCCAACAAAATGACAATAAGCTTTAAAGAGTCAAAAATATAGGGGGAAGAAAATCACATTAGTCTTCAGAGACTTAATCATAATTCTTTTGAGGTGACGGAAGATCTAACCAAAAGAGTTACTTTGTCTTTACAAAGACAATAAGCCCTTCTTATTTGTATTCCACCCTGTAGGTGATAAACTGACTAAAAACCAGGTGTATGCAAGGTTCCATTGATGTACTGCGCAGTACTGACTTTAGTGCTGAGTTGATGACAGGAAGAGTACTTTGGCAGAGCTCTGACAAGTCGTTATCCTTAAGTTCCCTTTTGCTTTGTGTCTGTCGGTTCCCAAAGCTATCCACGTAAAACAAATGGCAATCTACATTCTCTCTGTTTTGCCATGAGAGCGTGAAATCCAATTAAAGACACACCTCAGAACTACTACACTGGGTCACATTTATTTTCACTTGGCGGGGGAGGGGAAGAGAAGACACTTTAAAATGAGACGGCTTTCATGCCCTCTGTGTAGCCAGATCCAGTTACAGTGTATTATGTCTAAATGAGAAAAAGATTCTGTCTAGGCAAGTGTTTTATCACCAAGCCATGTTATTAAACAGACCAAGGATTCCCACGCTCTCCTCTAGACTCTCTGATTTTTAACCTCCTTTGTTAGGGACAAAACACGGGGAGAAAGATTTCAGGAATACCAAGGCAGCAAGCACATGATGCCAAGCAGGGAAATCTGTGTTACCCGAGCAGAAGCAGCTCATTTATCACCAACTCAGACTGCTTTTATTCGACTACACGTTTGCTCTAGGTAGGCGTTCGCCTCCTTCCTTGGTAAAAAGAATGGACTGGCCACGACCGTGTCTTTGAGCGCGCAGCCCCGCGCTTTGTGCTGCCGGGGATAACGGATTCTGTCTCAGGCGCATCCATCACCTAAGACGCAGGGAAACTCAACACGGGTCCCGGAGGCTGGAAGGGGAACAACGTCTGCAGCCCCCGGCGGCCGGGGGCTACCGGGATCCAGGGAGCGGACGGAACGGTCCGCGGAGCAGCCCCGGCGAAGGGGAAGGAAGGAAGCCCCGGCGCTCTTACCTCCACATTGAAATACTGCTCAGTTCCGCACACGGTAGCACATAAAATCCAAAGCAAGGTTTCAAGTACAATATCCCCGAATGGTGCACGAAATCCAGCCGTCTCCCAGTGCTGGAGGTGAGTACGCTCATAGTGAACTGTGCCTCCGCGGATGGCCTGAATCCCCCCGGGCTTCTTGTCTCTCCCCGCTCCTGGTTTCCTCTCAGAAGTCCTCGGTGGGCGAGGAGCCTGCAGGTTCACCCGACGCCGGGCAGGGGAAGGGACGCGGCCCCCGCGCCTGGCAGCCCCGGAGAAGCCGCGGCGGAGGCAGCTCAGCAGCAGCTCGCCCTCACCATCCTCGGGGGCCCGTGGCGCCCAGGTTCCCCCGCGGGGCCGCCTCTAGGCTCCGAGCCGCCGCCGCCGCCTCCAGCCCGAGCGTCCACCGCCCCCGCCGCCGCCGCCGCCGCCGCCGCCGCCTCCCGCTGCGGGCAGGGCCTCGCCGCTCCGGCTCCCTCGGCTGCGCCGTCCCTCTCCCCGCGCCCTCCGAACGCGCGGCCGGAATCTACATAGCTCCGCCTTCCCGGGGTCCGCCCCACTCCGGGGCTCGGCGCTCGCGCGCGCGCGCGCGCACACACACATACAGACACACACAACCGGACACGCGCACACACACACACATATCTGCACACAAACACACAGATACACACACACATCCGCACAGGAACACACACATACCCACACCTGCACACGAACACACACACATATACACATCTGCACACGAACACACACACATACATACACATCTGCACACGAACACACACATCCGCACAGGAACACACATACACATACATCTGCACACGAAACGCACACACACTCACTTGCACACTAATACGCACACAGACACATCTGCACACGAATACACACACAACTGGACTCCCGCGCGCGCATACACACATCTGCACACGGATACACACATCTGCACACGAACACACACACAAAACCGGACACGCACGCGCGCGCTTCTTAAAGGAGCCGGCTGGTAAAGGGGAACCGCGACTGTACCGCACTGCGAGCAGCCACCCCGGGAGAAGGGCCCGGGTTGAAGGCGGTCGAAACTCGACATCCACAGCCGATCCCAAGGCGCGTCTCGGAGAACGGAGCGGCCCGGTCCTTGGATCTCGGCCACTCTCTGCAGAGCGCCGAGAAACAAGTGCGCCCTTCCCCTAGCAGGGGCTGGGGGGCTCCGGCGGCGCCCCTAATGTGGGGTAGGGAGCGGCCGGGCCCGCGGGGGCGACCGGCACCCTCAGTCGGACCGGCGCCGGGGATGGGGGAGACCCCGCATCCCTGGGCGCCGCTGGGGGCGCGGGTCCGCGGCCCCGCTGGCCAAGTTTGAGGAGCGGGAGATGGCAAGTCTGCGGCGGCCAAAACTTTCCTGGGGCCCCGGTATCAAGCCTGTGGCCTGCTGCCCCCTGGATTCCCTCTGCCATCACTACTGCCCCTGCCTCTGGGGGCTCCGGGCGGGGCGGGGGGAGCTCGGGCAGCGAGAGAGACGGAAACCTGGCTTCGGGAAAAGGCGGCGGGGGGCGGGGTAGGGGGTGGCAAGAGGGAAATCCCAGCCAAAGGAAAGGCTGGCTCCCCAGAGCTGCTCTGTCCCGGGGGTCCAGGTGTTCACCGAAGGCCGGGCCAGAGGGGGCGCGGGCAAGAACGGGACGGGGGAGCCCCGGGGAGGAAGGAGAGGAGGGCGGCGGGCAGGGGCGGGAGTCCCGAGCGGGGAGAGGCTGCCGAGAGCGCCGAGAGCGGCGGGCAGGACGCGGAGGCTGCTGGCACGCGGGCCGCGGTCGAGGCGGCCACGGGGGACGCGAGCGGCGGGGGTGAGGCCGCGGACAGGGGCGGCAGCAGCCACCGGCCCTGGGCAGGTGATGGTTTGGCTCCAAGAGGAAGGGGACCGGGAGACAGGCAGGCATCTGCCTGGGGGCCCTGCCAACTGCGCTTCTCCGGGGCGGCCAGCAGAGGGGCAGAAGGGCCCACCGGAGAGAAAGGCAGGCCAGGCTGAAAAGGGAGGCTGTGCCAGACGTGACAGCTACCTCGGGGGTGGAAGGAGTTGACAGAGCAGATTTCATGGGTGAGTTGGTAAAGGAAGAAGTCGAACTGCAAGAGGTCATGCAGGAGGAAAATGCTGAGAAACACCTTCCCAAAAGGTTGCATTGGACTGTAATCGTGTGTATCCTAAAGAGAAACACAAAAAGGCTTCAGGATTGGGAATTTTTGAGTAATGTTTTAAAAACTCTAGGATATACGACCCGGGTTTTCCTAGTAGTTCATAGTTCACTTGGTAAAGAGTCCGCCTGCAATGCAGGAGACTCTGGTTCGATTCCTGGGTCGGGAAGATCCCCTGGCTAAGGGTTAGGCTACCCACTCGGGTATTCTTGAGCTTCCTTGGTGGCTCAGCTGGTAAAGAATCTCCCTGCAATGCGGGAGACCTGGGTTCAGTCCTTGGGTTGGGAAGATCCCCTGGAGAAGGGAAAGGATTCCATGCTCTGTGTAGTCCATGATGTCTCAAAGAGTCAGATATGACTGAGTGATTTAAAAGAAAAAAAAGAAAAATGTCCTACCCAATTTGATTCAAGTCTCTCAGAGAGCCTTTCCTGACAGTCCAGTCCGTTCCATGCACAGCATGTCCTGTCAACAAAGAATTTTGAAGATATAAGAAAAAGAAATACTTTATATTGTATAGGGTATTAAAATCTGCAATATGTTTCCACACATAGTGTCCCATTTAATTCTCAGAAACATCCCTGAGGCTTTTGTTTTCATCTCACAGATGGAAAAAATGATGGTAATAAAAGATAACTTTCCAGCAGATCATTCAAGTGGCAGAATTCAGACCTGAGTTTTCTGACTCCCAGTTCTGTGCATTTCTCAATACGCTCCACTGACTTTCCATATAGAAATCTATATCTGCTCTTAACAGTTGCATAACACATAGGTTAAATGACTTACATAAATGAACAATTAGAAGGCGACATGAAAACAAGATCATTATGTAGAAGGTATAAGGTGCTGTATAAACCTTATACCTTATACCAATATAAAGTAACTTTTATATATTGGTATATTGGTATACTTTATACCAATACAAAGTAACAAAATGTGATGGGAAATATCAATAAACCAATAACAGTTTTCATGTATACATTATATCCAATAAAGTACAAATTTTAAGAGGGAAGAGATACAGGAAAAAAAAAGTCATGTTCTTTTTCTAACCCTTGAGATATCATTGAAGGAAGAGAGGTAAAACAAACTTACACAACATTTACATGAGACCACATGTAACATCCTTACTAAATGAGCCGGAATATTAGAAGACTTTATCAAGTAGGTAGAATGTAAATTAAAAGTTGCTGGGCTATCAGCAGGAAGGGATTTCTCACTGCAAGCAATCTGTCAAAATATTTGAGCTCAGAACAGAGAGATACATTAACAGAGTTTGACAGAAACCACATATACAGAAGGGCTTACAATGTAATATTTAGTTAACATTTGGTTAAATTAGCAAACATGGATTACTAAAATATTTTATACAAGAATGGGTACCTAGGGAAGATAATCTTCAAAGTTATGCATAAAATTGGACATGGGGAAGACTGGGTGCAAAGACAGGTAAAACAAATGTCTCAGTCCAAAAGTGAAAATGTAATGGCCTGTACTAGTGAGGTGTCCTTGAAGACCCATCCTAAGGGATATGAAAGTAGGGAATACTAAATTCAAAAGATAATTTCAAATTAGTGATTAGTAATAACGGCACTTTTTAAAACATGTTAAAATTCATTAGTGAGCATATAATGAACAATGAATAAATGAATATGCTAAAATGAATAAATATTCAATTCTATAATACAGAAATAATAAGGTAATTATATTTTATGTAGTAAAGACTCAGATAATTACATATGCAAGATGCTATACCAAGGGAACATTTCATGCAAAGATGGGCTCGATAAAGGACAGAAATGGCATGGACCTAAGAGAAGCAGAAGAGAAGAGCTGGCAAGAATACACAGAAGAACTGTACAAAACAGATCTTCACCACCCAGATAATCACAACGGTGTGATCACTCATCTAGAGCCAGACATCCTGGTATGTGAAGTCAAGTGGCCCTTAGAAAGCTTCACTACGAACAAAGCTAGTGGAGGTGATGGAATTCCAGTTGAGCTATTTCAAATCCTGAAAGATGATGCTGTGAAAGTGCTGAACTCAATATGTCAGCAAATTTGGAAAACTCAGCAGTGGCCTCAGGACTGGAAAAGGTGAGTTTTCATTCCAATCCCAAAGAAAGGAAATGCAAAAGAATGTTCAAACTACCACACAATTGCACTCATTTCACACTAGTAAAGTAATGCTCAAAATTCTCTGAGCCAGGTTTCAGTAGTACGTGAACCGTGAACTTCCAGATATTCAAGCTGGTTTTAGAAAAGGCAGAAGAACCAGAGATCAAATTGCCAGCCCTGGTGGATCCAGGGTGATTAGAAGGTGGGGACAGAGTTGGTGTCCTTGGAAAAATACATATTTAATTACAGATATATAGAAAGATTAGAAATGGATAGTGTAGTAGGAAAATTAGTGGAGAAAAAGAGGCTGAATAACTTGGTTTACATGGAATAGTATCCATGCTCCAGATGGGAATTCAGCCAGAAAAACAGTGAGCAAGAAAGAACGATATGGGGGAGTCAGTCTTCCCAGGAACTGATCCCATTTCTTCATTTTTCAGGTTTTCTTATATACCTTTTGTTACATATAGGAGTGGATACAGAGTCATGTGGGGGTCAGCAGTCCTGACCTTTATCAAAATCAGGTGCTTTACATTAAAAAATGGTCTTAAGGGTTTTACATCATCTTCTAGCCATGAGGCCTGCTGACATTTACAACACTTTCTTTCTGATAACCAAAAAACTTATTTTTTCCAAAGATGTTTTTTTCTTAAACCAGGCACCACCCTCCAAAATAAAGATGCATTCCTTTAGTGTGAGGGAGTAGTGAGTTACAATCAAGAAAGGAGTTTATTTAACCCAAGGTTAACATGATCAATCTTAAAGGTTAATACTTATTTTTCCTATATGCTAGTTATATTCATTATAAGAGCAGGTAATATGGAGATTTCGCGGCAAACATCAGCCCAACAAATAAAAACCCTTCACCAATGTTCCCCTTAAGATCTATTTAGTCTTAAGACAGTGATAAAGTTACGTTTTTACGTAGCAAGGACACAGTGATTTACAACAAAGTACAGTGATCTATAACAAACGAGAAAATTCATTAACTCAAAAAGTCTAATATTGCTAACATCAAAAACTACTATATTTCCTTTTCTATATTCCAAATATATTGATTAATATACTCCCAGGTGCCTAAGGATATGGAGGCCTGGCGGCAATCATTGACTCAACAATGAGAAAAGCCCTATGCTAGTTAAGACTCTCAAAATACTCCAAACTCTCTGTGCTGTTTATGGTTGAGGGGTAGTAAACAATCATGTGTGTAGTGACAGGAGTATGGATAATCCTGTCACACAAGCTAGTTTGTCAGCAGAGAGGTTTGACCTGAGACACCCTTGTCACACCCAGGACAGGATATTAGCAACAATTATTGGCACAACAAACGAAAAAACCCTTCACCAATATAATTCCTAACCAACCCACTATACCAATAATTTCTAACTTCCCGAAGGAATTTGCCTTTAGTAAGTCTAAAACACGTGGTGCCTTTTCATGGTCGGAGGCTGTAAACAATCTCATGTGGCTGGACAAACCTGTACAGGCAGGCTAGATAACCTTCAGATGAGTTCGTAAGTTGAAACACTCTTGTCACACCCAGGAATTTTTATTGATTGGAGCTGCACGTTTACTCCTTTTCCGAGAGAAATGGTTATAGGGGAGAGCCCCTCGTAAAGTCAGAGGTGTAGGTGAGAGCAAAAAACAGACCCTGGTTTTGGGGTAGATGCTGAGGAACAGGGGGTTTCCTGAGGCTTGATCACGCCTTTGCCTATGACAACCCTCCTTCCTCATGACCTTTGCCATGGGCAGAGTTCCTCATGCTGGCCCCCGGCAATGGAAACAGCAAGAGAGTTCAAGAAAAATCTATTTCTGCTTTATTAACTATGCCAAAGCCTTTGACTGTGTGGATCACAATAAACTGTGGAAAATTCTGAAAGAGATGGGAATACCAGATCATCTGACCTGCTTTTGAGAAACCTATATGCAGGTCAGGAAGCAAGAGTTAGAACTGGACATAGAATAACAGACTGGTTCCAAATAGGAAAAGGAGTATGTCAAGGCTGTATACTGTCACCCTGCTTATTTAACTTTTATGCAGAGTACATCATAAGAAAGGCTGAGTTGGAAGAAGCACAAGCTGGAATCAAGATTGCCGGGAGAAATATCAATCACCTCAGATATGCAGATGACACCACCCTTATGGCAGAAAGTGAAGAGGAACTAAAAAGCCTCTTGATGAAAGTGAAGAGGAGAGTGAAAAAGTTGGCTTAAAGCTCAACATCCAGAAAACGAAGATCATGGCATCTGGTCTCATCATTTCAGGGAAATAGATGGGGAAACAGTGGAAAGAGTGTCAGACTTTATTTCGGGGGCTCCAAAATCACTGTAGATGGTGACTGCTGCCATGAAAGTAAAAGACGTTTGCTCCTTGGAAGAAAAGTTATGACCAACCTAGATAGCATATTCAAAAGCAAAGACATTAAAGTCCATCTAGTCAAGGCTATGGTTTTCCAGTAGTCGTGTATGTATGTGAGAGTTGGACTGTGAAGAAACCTGAGCGCTGAAGAATTGATGCTTCTGAGCTGTGGTGTTAGAGAAGACTCTTGAGAGTCCTTTAGCCTGCAAGAGATCCAATCAATCCATTCTGGGGGAGATCAGTCCTGGGTGTCCTTTGGAAGGAATGATGCTAAAGCTGAAACTCCAGTACTTTGGCCACCTCATGGGAAGAGTTGATTCATTTGAAAAAACCCTGATGCTGGGAGGATTGGGGGCTGGAGGAAAATGGGCAACAGAGGATGAGATGGCTGGATGGCATTATCGACTTGATGGAGGTGAGTTTGAGTGAACTCTGGGAGACCGTAATGGACAGGGAGGCCTGGGGTGCTGCGATTTATGGAGTCACAAAGAGTCGGACACGACTGAGCGACTGAACTGATAAAACAAAGTGGAAGAAGTAGTTGATTTTCCCTGAGGTCTTTGGACAATACATCACAAAAATAGTTGTTCTCAAAGGGTATCTTGAAGAAAGAAGAGAAATTTAATAGGCAGATAAGAGAAGGAAGGATATTGCAGACCTGTGTGCAGTGGATGTATAAGATCTGGAGAACTATAAATGGTTTGTCACCACTAGAGGCCAAGGTTAAGATCAAAAGTCGCATGGGTGTGCAGAGATCAGATCAAAAAGTCTTGAGTTCCATTTCAGGCGTTTTGTCTTTCAGTCAGTCATTCCTGTCTGGATATTTGCAGCCCCATGGACTGCAGTCGCCATGCTTCTCGGCCCTTCACCATCTCCTGGAGCTTGCCCAGACTCATGTCCCTTGAATCAGTGATGCCGTCCAACCATCTCATCCTCTTTCATCCCCCTTATCCTCCTGCCTTCAATCTTTCCCAGCATCAGGGTCTTTTCTAATGAGTCGCCTCTTCACATCAGTTGGCCAAAGTATTGGAGCTTCAGCATCAGTCTTTCCAATGAATATTCAGGATAGATTTCCTTTAGGATTGACAGGTTTGATCCCTTCTGTCCAATCTCCAACACCACAGTTCAAAACCATCAATTCTCCAGCACTCAGCCTTCTTCATGGTCCAACTCTCACATCCACACATGACTACTGAAAAAAAACATAGTTTTAACTAGAAGGACCTTTGTTGGCAAAGTAATGTCTCTGCTTTTTAATACACTATCTAGGTTTGTCATAGCTTTTATTCCAGGAGCAAGCATCTTTTAATTTCATAGGTACAGGCACCATCTGCAGTGATTTTGGAGCCCAAGAATATAAAGTCTGTCACTGTTTCCATTGTTTCCCCATCTATTTGCCATGAAGTGTTGGAACTAGATGCCATGATCTGTGTTTTTTGAATGTTGAGTTTCAAGCCAACTTTTTCACTCTCCTTTTTCCCCTTCATCAAGAGGCTTCGGCCATAAGGGTAGTGTCATCTGCATATCTGAGTTTATTGATATTTCTCCTGGTAATATTGATTCCAGCTTATGCTTCATCCAGCTCACATTTCAGGCTTTAGACTTTACCTTAAATAAATTCTTCAGTTCAGTTCAGTTCAGTCACTCAGTCGTGTCCAGCTCTTTGTGACTCCATGGATCACAGCACGCCAGGCCTCCCTGTCCATCACCAACTCCCAGAGTTCACCCAAACTGATGTCCATCAAGTTGGTGATGCCATCCAGCCATCTCATCCTCTGTTGTCCTCTTCGCCTCCTGCCCCCAATCCCTCCCAGAATCAGGGTCTTTTCCAATGAGTCAACTCTTCTCATGAGGTGACCAAAGTATTGGAGTTTCAGCTTCAGCATCATTTCTTCCAATGAACACCCAGGATTGATCTCCTTTAGAATGGACTGGTTGGATCTCTTTGCAGTCCAAGGGACTCTCAGGAGTCTTCTCCAACACCACAGTTCAAAACCATCAATTCTTCGATACTCAGCTTTATTCACAGTCCAACCATACAGTCCGTCCATGACCACTGGAAAAACCATAGCCTTGACTAGACGGACCTTTGTTGGCAAAGTAATGTCTCTGCTTTTCAATATGCTATCTAGGTTGGTCATAACTTTCCTTCCAAGGAGTAAGCATCTTTTAATTTCACAGCTGCAATCTTCATCTTCAGTGATTTTGGAGCCCCAAAACACAAAGTCTCACACTGTTTCCTCTGTTTCCCCATCTAATAAATTTTTAAGAGAAGATAATTGAATTTTCACTACCTCTGTTGTATACTTTGCTAATGCTATGGAGATTGTCATGATCTAAAAAGTTTTATATTTTTTTCTTTCATATGTTCCATTAAGCATTTAATATCTATGACCTTATAAGCCTGATAATAATTATCTATGTGAACTCATGTAGGTACATATGGAACCATAATCATTTTCTTCA
Source organism: Madoqua kirkii (assembly GCA_006408675.1). Taxonomy (NCBI): domain Eukaryota; kingdom Metazoa; phylum Chordata; class Mammalia; order Artiodactyla; family Bovidae; genus Madoqua; species Madoqua kirkii. The sequence continues at coordinate 29,785 of SJYC01043044.1, forward strand.
CTGGTGATTTATTATTTCATTTCTCACCTGTTGAACAGGTTTATCTTTCAAAGGGTAGCGTTATGAAGAAGTTTCTATTCTCCTCTCTTACTAGTGTAAGCTTCTTAGTTGGTGGTCTTCTTGAAGAAGGACTTGTTTTCCTATCCATAGTAAATTAAGATATAAAATATCACCCTTCCTTTTATCAGTTCAGTCACTCAGTCATGTCCTACTCTTTGCGACTCCATGAATCCCAGCACAACAGGCCTCTCTGTTCATCACCAACTCCAGGGGTTCACTCAGACTCACATCCATCGAGTCTGTGATGCCATCCAGCCATCTCATCCTCTGTCATCCTCTTCTCCTCCTGCCCCCAATCCCTCCCACCATCAGAGTCTTTTCCAGTGAGTCAACTCTTTGTATGAGGTGGCCAAAGTACTGAAGTTTCAGCTTTAGCATCATTCCTTCCAAAGAAATCCCAGGGTTGATCTCCTTCAGAATGAACTGGTTGGATCTCCTTGCAATCCAAGGGACTCTCAAGAGTCTTCTCCAACACCACACTTCAAAAGCATCAATTCTTCAGCTCTCAGCCTTCCTCACAGTCCAACTCTCACATCCATACATGACCACAGGAAAAAACATAGCCTTGACTAGACGGACCTTAGTCGGCAAAGTAATGTCTCTGCTTTTGAATATACTCTCTAGGTTGTTCATAACTTTTCTTCCAAGGAGCAAGTGTCTTTTACTTTCATGGCTGCAGTCACCATCTGCAGTGATTTTGGAGCCCCCCGAAATAAAGTCTGACACTGTTTCCACTGTTTCCCTATCTATTTCCCATGGAGTGATGGGACCAGATGCCATGATCTTCATTTTCTGAATGGTGAGCTTTAAGCCAACTTTTTCACTCTCCTCTTTCATTTTTATCAAGAGGCTTTTTAGTTCCTCTTCACTTTCTGCCATAAGGGTGGTGCCATCTGCATATCTGAGGTTATTGATATTTCTCCTGGCAATCTTGATTCCAGCTTGTGTTTCTTCCAGTCCAGCATTTCTCATGATGTACTCTGCATATAAGTTAAATGAGCAGGGTGCCAATATACAGCCTTGACGTACTCCTTTCCCTATTTGGAACCGGTCTGTTGTTCCATGTCCAGTTCTAACTGTTGCTTCCTGGCCTGCATACATATTTCTCAAGAGGCAGATCAGGTGGTCTGGTATTCCCATCTCTTTCAGAATTTTCCACAGTTTATTTTGATCCACATAGTCAAAGGCTTTGTCATAGTTTTAATGAAATCTTGACTCAAAGTCTTTTCTCTCACTGTGTGTGATTTCTGTCAAATACTTTCTTTCCACAATTTCACAAAGCTAATGGACAATCTCAGAATTTAATCTGAACAGAGAACCGAAAACAGAAAATGAATAAAGGAGTCAGAAGAAACGAATAATTGCCCCCAGTGAAGATTAATAGCAATTCAATAAAATATTGCAGGGGAGAGAAATGGTCTGAGAAAGGAAATGATATAACTCTCAGGAAGTGAGTGAGAAATACTTAAAAGTGAGCAGTTGAGTGGCATGTTGTGATGTGTGAATAATTATAACTACCTAAAATAATATAGGAGGTAAATAACATATTACAACCACCATTGAACCATATTTCTTAATAAACCAGAGCTTTAGAAATGACTTTTATGCCTTTGTAAAATTGCATAAACTTGTTCTTCTATCATATCAATTAATATGCCTTCTTGCTTACTTCTGCCACTTGAATCTACAGTGTTGCTTTTTTTTTAATCCAGAGATTATTGAATTCATGCTGAGCTATGGGCATCTCTCATGCATCTTTTTTTTTTTTTCAGGGACATGCATGTGTAGAACAATCGTTTAAAGCCTTAGTATTTGAGGCATGCTTCTTGGTGCAACCTCAAGTTCTGAGAATTGTGGAATGTCTGGCTGGTGGAAACCTTGTCAAAACTGTGGGATCTCTGGCTTCACCAAGATCCCCCACGACTCATGGTCATCATCGCTGTTGTTCAGTCACCGAGTCGTGCTCAGCTCTTTGTGGCCTCACGGAGTGCTCACTTCGGGCTTCCCTATCCGTCTCTGTCTCCCAGAGTCTGGCGAAAGTACATCCATTGGGTCAGTGACGCCATCCAGCCATCTCATCCTCTGTCATCCCCTTCACCTGCCTTCAGTCTTTCCCAGCATCAAGGTCTTTTCCAGTGAGTCAGTTCTTTGCAATCAGGTGGCCAAAGTATTAGAGCTTCAGCTTCAGCATCAGTCCTGTCAATGAATATTCAGGGTTGATTTCCTTTCGGATTGACTGGTTTGATCTCCTTGCAGTCCAAGGGACTCTCAAGAGTCTTCTCTAGCACCACAGTTCGAAAGCATGAACTCTTCAGCTCTCAGCCTTCTTCATGGTCCAACTCTCACATCCATACGTGACTACTGAAAAAACCATAGTTTTCTCTAGATGGACCTTTGCTGGCTGAGATGACCTTGCTTTTTAATATGCTTTCTAGGTATGTCATAGCTTTCCTTCCAAGAGCAAACATCTTTTAATGTCATGGCTGAATTCACCATTCACAGTGATTTTGGAGGCCGAGAAAGTAAAAGGATCCATACACGGTGTAAAATTGAAAAGTTGCTATTACCACAGTCTGTGAAGATAGTCTGATTTTTTCTATTTCCTTCATTGGCTTATGCTCTCTTTTCACCTCCTCAGCTATGAGTGTTTTCACAAATATTTGATTTTCTACTCATTTATTCGTT
>SJYC01043046.1:0-22736 GCA_006408675.1 Madoqua kirkii
ACCCTATCAGAAGCCATTCAAATACCTCCATTTTAAAATTAAAACTCATAAGATTGGATACTGACCAGGAAAAGAAAAATCTATTTGAGATTTGCTGATGAAACTACAATTGGGTTAAATAATCCATAAATACAATCCCATAAAAAGTTAAATTTCAAGGCTTCTGGGGACTTTAGGTAGTTCATTTTCTCATCTGTGATTTGAATCTTCTCTACAATGTACCCAAGTTTTTTTTTATACTCCATTATTAATAATTATTTAAATATTTATGAACTTACTCAAATGTCATACTAAAATTGAATGTGAAGTGTTCTCTATTCAAATGAAATCTATATTTTCAAAATATTGTTACACTTCTTGATCCTCTGTTATTATAATATTTTAAAGTTATTAAACTCAATTTTAATAACTTCCAAAGTTGTATTTGTCATTGACATATATACTTAGCTATGCCTTTAACTTTAATCAGAATATAGGACCTTTTTCTTGCCTCTTTGGATATGAATATATTCTGTAGAGAATAAGATTAATACCTTCCTTCAGGAAAGGTGTAGACTTACTTTAATGAGTTTTAGGTCCCTATACAAAACCACACATTTCTGCTGTCTTTTCCTCTTATAGTAAATATTGTGACCTTTTAATAAGGAGGCACTAGTGGGTATTAGAAAATACACTGAGATGGTAGTCTAAAGACTTTCCTTATTTCTAGCTCTGGCAGTAAATAGCCAGTAGAATTTAAGCAAGCCTGTAAATCATTCTTTGCTCAATATATTCTTTTCCAAAAGCTTTTTATTTTGTGTGAGGGTATAGACAGTTAACAATGTTGTGATAGTTTCAGGTGAACAATAGGACTCAGCTGTATACAGGCATGTTTGTTCAATATATTCTAATTCTCAGATGAAGAATTTGAATCAGATACTTTCTGAAGTATTCTAAATTTCTCAACTTCTGTGAATACATAAGTTGATGTTAACTCAAAGTCATAACCAGTATCTGTTTTTCTTAGAAATCAAAAATTAAAATATTTTTCTATATACTGCTGCTGCTGCTAAGTCGCTTCAGTCGTGTCCGACTCTGTGTGACCCCATAGACGGCAGCCCACCAGGTCCCTCATCCCTGAGATTCTCCAGGCAAAAACACTGGAGTGGGTTGCCATTTCCTTCTCCAATGCATGAAAGTGAAAAGTGAAAGTGAAGTTGCTCAGTCGTGTCTGACTCTTAGCGACCCCATGGACTGCAGCCCACCAGGCTCCTCCATCCATGGGATTTTCCAGGCAAGAGTACTGGAGTGGGTTGCCATTGCCTTCTCCGTACTATATACTAGATATAAATGCAATCTATTTTTCTATTAGTTTATAATAGTAAGTTTCATAACCTGTCTGTACTAAGTACATTGAAGTATATTTATATTACCCAGAATTAAATTCAGAAGAACACATGGAATAATGTAACAGTAAGATCAGCCTGTATTAAGGAGGCTTCTTAATTAAAAACTGTTCTGTGTCTGGCGTGTCTGTATATGCCCGGTACATATGCTTACCTTTACCACTAGGGGTCATCATAATGTGCACGTCTGAGAAAAGGAAGCCTTTGAAGCCTGTCAGTGACTCTGAGTGTGTGTGTGTGTGTGTGTGTGTGTGTGTGTGTGTGTGTGTAGGTGCAGCAATGCATGATAATCACTTTCTTTATGGATTATATAACTTGAAAGAGGACTCTTGTTTAAAAATAGATTTTCGTGTTGATATATATGTGACATTCTTCTACCATGAGAATTGCTTATATGGAAAGAGAAAAAAATTATGTTTTGTTTCCTGTTCCCTATCCAGTTGCATCTGATTTAGCATTTGCTTCATTACAAACTTCCTATATTTAGTTTGTATTCTATATTATCAGTTGCTCAAGGATGGTAATAAATTTCTAAACGGTTTAGAATAAGTTAGTATATTGATTCACTATAAGGTATCTATTTACCTATTTGGAAACAAATGTGTCCATTTTTAATTCCAATAAAATAAATCAGAGATGGGCTATAATAACACACTCAATTATTTCTGTAAACTGAAAATGGTTTTATTGTGACAGGTGTTACGCATCATAAGGAGTTTCATCATGTCAAACTTGGCAAATTTTAATTTTCCTGTTGTGAATGTTGTTCACATCTCCCTGGTGGATAACTGACACAGTTTAACATTCAAAATTATGAAAGGTTTTTAACACTGCATGATTGAAAAACACACTTATCAAGCCTGTAAGAAATACTTAGGTCACAATTGCCAAATTTAGCAACAAAATATCAACAAAATTCATCAACAAAAATACAGTTCTAGCAACAAAAATTTAGCAACAAGAATTCATCAACAAAAATACAGTTAAATGTGAATTCCAGATAAACAACAAATATATTTTAGTATAAGTATATCACATGTAATATTTGTGACACACACTGAAGAATTATCTGTTGCTTATTTGAAATTCAAATTTGACTGGGTATCTTCTTGGCCTTATTAGCCAAAGGATTTTTTTTTCCATAAAATGATTCTAGTAGCACGTAACTGTCTTTAACTTCATTTGAAATAAGTTTGTTAGATCGTATTGTGACAGCTGTCATATCAGCATGCATTAAGAAAACTCATCAAAATGGTGAATTTTTGTGTAGCCATTTTTAATATTGGAGACAGAAGGAAAAAGCAACATTTGGGGCATAGGTTGTGCTTTATTATTTCAAGAAAGGTAAAACCACAATTGAAACCCAAAAAAGATTTGTGCAGTGTTTTGAGAAGGTGCTGTTGCTGATTTATGTGTCAAAAATGGTTTGCATAGTTTTGTGCTGATTGGTGCTGGACAAAAGTTGACAGTGATGATGTGGAAACAACAGCTGAAGCAAGCAGTGATATACCATGCAGGACATAGCCAACATACTCAAAACATCCAAATCAAGCACTGGAAGTCATGTGCACCATCCTGAATATGTTAATCATTTTGATGTTTGGATTCCACATAAGTTAAGTGAAAAAACTTTCTTGACTGAATTTCTGTATGCAATTCTCTCCTTAGATGTAATGAAAACATTCCATTTAAAAAAGAAATTGTGATGGGCAAAGAATATTGGATACTGTTCAATGATACAGAATGGAAGAGATTGTGAAGCAAGTGAAATGAACCCCTGCCAACCACAGCAAAGGATGGTCTTCATTTAAAGAATGGGATGTTGTATATACAGTGGGATTGGAAGGGAATCCTCTATTATGAATTCCTTCTAGAAAAACAAGTGATTAATTTCAACAAGACAGCTCTCAAATACACCCACTAAAGGCAACGCTTGACAAAAAGCTTCCAGAATTAGATAACAGAAAACACATCATCTTCCATCAGGACACATCAAGACTGAATGTTTCTTTGATGACCAGGCAAAAACTGTTACAGTTTGGCTGGGAAGTTCTGATTCATCTGCTGTATTCACCAAACATTGCACCTTCAGATGTCTATTTATGTCCATTTATTCTAGTCTTTATAAAATTCTATTAACAGAAAAAATGTCAATTCCCTAAAAGTTTATAAAAAGCACCTGAAATAGTTCTTTGCTCAAAAAGATAAAACGTTTTGGGAAGATGATGATATGAAGTTGAGATTTATACATTGTTCAATAAAGTTCTCAGAGAAAAAAAATTGTGACTTTTATTTTTATTAAAAAAAGGCAGGAAATTTGGCTAACTGAATATTTCATATGACAAATGTTCTTAGTGTATAAAAATGTACAGTTAAGTAAAGTTTTCTTCCCCTGTGGCTCAGCAGTAAAGAATCTGCCTGCATTGCAGGAGACCCGGGTTCAATCCCTGGGTCAGGAAGATCCCTGGGAGGAGGGAATGGGAACCCATTCCAATATTCTTGCCTGGAAAATCCCATGGAAAGAGAAGCCTTGCAGGTTATGCTCCATAGGGTCACAAAGAGTTGGACATGACTGAAGCGAATGAGCACACAAAAGTGAAGTTATGTCTAAACTATGTACACATATAAAATTATAAAATATACATAAAAGATATTAATGACCGAAAAAAACATGATGGTGTGATCACTCACCTAGAGTCAGACATCCTGAAATCCAAAATCAGGTGGGCCTTAGGAAACATCACAATGAACAAAGCTAATCAAGGTGATGGAATTCCAGCTGAGCTATTTCAAATCTTGAAAGATGCTGCTGCTGCTAAAGTGCTGCACTCAACATGCCAGCAAATTTCAAAATCTCATCAGTGACCACAGGACTGGAAATCATCTTTTAGGATTGCATTCCAGTCCCAAAGAAGAGAAATGCAAAGAATGTTCAAACTATGACATAATTGCACTCATTTCACATGCTGGCAAGGTAATGCTCAAAAATCCTTCAAGCCAGGCTTCAGCAGTATGTGAACTGCAAACTTCCAGATGTACAAGCTGGATTTATACAAGGCAGAGGAACCAGAGGTCAAATTGCCAACACCTGTTGGATTATAGGTAAAGCAAGAGAATTCCCGAAAAACATCTACTTCTGCTTCATTGACTGTCTTTTAACTGTGGATCACAACAAACTGTGGAAAATTCTTAAAGAGATGGGAGTACCAGGCCACCTTACAAAACTGAAAAACCTCCTGAGAAATATGCAGGTCAAGATGGAACAGCTAGAACTGAACATGGAGCAACAGACTGCTTCCAAATTGGGAAAGGAGTAACTCAAGTCCGTATATTGTCCCCCTGCTTATTTCACTTATGTGCAGAGTACATTATATGAAACACTGGGCTGGATGAAGCACAAGCTGGAATCAAGTTTGCCAGGAGAAATAACAATAACCTCAGATATGCAGATGACACCACTCTTATGGCAGAAAGTGAAAAGGAACTAAAGAGCCTCTTGATGAAGGTGAAAGAAGAGAGTGAAAAGGCTGACTTAAAACTCAACATTCGGGAAACTAAGATCATGGCATCTGGTCTCATCACTTCATGACAAATAGATGGGGAGAAATGGAAACAGTGACAGATTTTATTTTCTTGGGCTCCAAAATCACTACAGATGGCGACTTCAGGCATGAAATTGAAAGATGCTTGTTCCTTGGAAGAAATTCTATGACAAACATAGACAGCATATTAAAAAGCAGAAATATCACTTTGCCAACAAAGGTCCGATAATCAAAGCTATTTTTTTCCCGATGTTGTGGGTGAATGTGAGAGTTGGACATGAGGACTAAAGAATTGATACTTTTGAATTGTGGTGCTGAAGAAGACTCTTGAGAGTTCCTTGGACAGCAAGGAGTTCAAACCAATCAATCCTAAAGGAAATCAACCTGACTATTCATTGGAAGGACTGATGCTGAAACTGAAGCTTTAACACTTTGGCCACCTGATGGGAAGAGCTAACTCACTGGAAAAGATCCTGAGGTCGGGAAGAGATGAGGTGACAGAAGATGAGACGGTTGGGTGGCCTCATCGAGTCTATGGATATGAGTTTGAGCAAATCCCGGGAGATAGTGAAGAACAGAGAAGTCTGGTGTGCTGCAGTCTGTGGGGTCACAAACAGTTAGATATGACTGAGCAATTGAACTACAAGATGGGGGAAAAAATTCTGTGTGCGGAAAACTATAATCCACTGATGAAACAAATCAAAGGCGACATAAACCAACAGAGAAAATTTTCATGTTCTTGGATTGAAAGTATCAACATTGTGAAAATGACTACAGTACCCAAACAATCTACAAATTTGATGCAATCCCTATTAAATTACCAATGACATTTTTCATATGATTAGAAAAAAAAGTTTTGGGTTTTTTTTGTTGTTGTTGTTTAGAAACAGAAAAGACCTTGAATAGCCAAACCAATCCTGGGAAAGAAAAATAAACTAGAGCAATCAGGCTCCCTGACATTGAATATACTACAAAGCTACAGTCATCAAAAGAGTATGATACTGAGAGAGTCAATTCCTAGGTAGGTTGATAAGCCCAGGGTCTCCAAGGAGAAGAAAGGAATCTGGGACTTTTGAGGAGGAGACAGGCGTCTGGAGTTCTCAAGAAGAAGAAAAGGACAAAGTTCTTTTTTCCCTACATTCCTTCATCTTAATCACATAAAACATTTTTTCTTTAGGCCCAGAGTTGATGATTACACAACAAAACAACTCATCTCAAACTCTGTACTAAGGATTGTATAACTACTGTGCATCCTGCTTGAGGACATGTTTCTCCTTCTTGAGAATCTTCTGACCAATCCTGTCATCTTAAAATGCATGTTGTAGGAGGGGGTTTGGTAAGATCTTTATATTCTTAGTTCTAATCCTGTTATCTTAATGTATATTGTGGATCTGGTAAGACTCTTACAACCTTGAGACATTCTTTTGATTTACTGTAATAACCAACTGAAAAAGCATATAGCTCTTTTGCTAAGACTAGCAAGGTGAGGGATGGAGCTCTCTCTGTCTCCCTTCTAATATCTATGTCAGAAGATTTATCTGTCCTCTTTCACTTAATAAAACTCTGCTACACAAAAGCTCTTGAGTGATCAAGCTGGGTCCCTGGTCCTGAAGCTAAAGTCCCTGGTCCTAGATTTAAATCTTCTTCTTCAGAGATCACAAATCCAACATAGTTCACCATAAGCTGGCATAAATACAGAAATATAGATAAATGTAACATGACAGAAAGCCCAGACATAAAGCTATGCACCTATGGTCACCGTGCCTTTGACCAAGGAGGCAAAAATATAGAATGGAGAAAATGTAGCCTCTTCAGTAAATGGTGCTCAGAAAACTGGACAGCCACATGTAAAAGAATTAAATTAGAATACTTCCTAATACCTTACACAAAAATAAACTAAAAATGGACTACCTTACACAAAAATAAACTAAAAATGGACTAAGGACCTAAATATAGTCCAGTCACTATAAAACTCTTAGAGGGAAACACTGGCAAAACACTCATAAATTGCAGCAGATCCTTTTGGACCAACTTCCTATATTTAAAAAACAATTTTTTAATTGGACCTTGGGGTCGCAAAGAGTCGGACATGACTGAGCGACTGAACTGAACTGAACTGAAACTTAAAATCTTCTTTACAGCCAAAGAAACAATACACAAAGCAACAAGACAACCCTCAAAATGGGAGAAAATATTTTCAAATTAAGCAACTGACAGAGGATTAATCTCCAAAGTACACAAGCTGTTCATGCAGTTCAGTAGCAGAAAACAAACAACCCAACCAAAAAATTGGGCAGAAGACCTAAACAAAGATTTCTGCAAGGAAGTCATTCTGATTCGCTGTTGAGTCTCTTGGTCGTGTCCAAGGCTTTGCTACCCCATCATGGGATGTTTTAGGCAAGAATATGAAAGGGGCTGCCATTTCCTCCTCCAGTGGATCTTCCTGCCCAGGGACTGAATCCACATCTCCTTCACTGCAGGCAGATTCTTCACCCACTGAGCCATTAGGAAGTCCTATAGAAATCATGCAGATGGCCAAGAAACACATTTCAAGATACTCAAAATCACTCATTAGAGAAAGGTAAATCAAAACTACAATGCGGATCCCCTCACACCAGTCAGAATGGCCATCAACAAAAATTCTATAAAAGAATGTTGGAGAGGGTGGGGAGGAAAGGGAACACTCTTGCATTATTGGTGGGAATGTAAATTGGCATAGCCATTATGGAGAACAGTATAAAACAGTATGTTTTCCTTAACAAAGTAAGAAAAAAAAAATGACCATATCCCCAGTAATCCCTCTACTGGGTATATACCCCAATAAAACCACAATTCAAAAAGACACATGCACCCCAATGTTCATTTCAGCGCTGCAATAGCCAGGACAGGGAAGCAACTTAAATGTTCATCTATGGATGAATAGATAAAGAAGCAGTATATTTATACAATGGAACATTGCTCAGATATAAAAAGGAACTAAATTGATTATTTGTAATGATGCGGATGAACTTAACCTCTGTCATCTTGACTGTAGTCAGTCAGACATTGAAAAAAACAAATATCGTATATGGACATGTATGGACTCTAGAACATACGTATGGAATCTAGAAGAATTTCAGTGAAGAATCAATTTGCGGTGCTGAGATAGAGACCCAGATGCAGAGAACAGACTTGTGGCCCCAGGGAGGGAAGAAGAATGTGGAGCGAACTGAGAGAGCAGCCTCGACGAATGTCCACCACCATGTACAAAATAGGCAGGTGCTGAGAGGCTGCTGTGTGCAACAGGGGGCTCAGCTCAGTACGCTGTGATCACCTAGAAGGCTGGGTTGGGAGGAGTCGGGGTGGGAGAGAGCCTCAGGAGTGACGGGATGTGTATATGCTGCTGCTGCTGCTGAGTCGCTTCAGTCGTGTCTGACTCTGTGTGACCCCATAGACGGCAGCCCACCAGGCCCTCCCGTCCCTGGGATTCTCCAGGCAAGAACTCTGGAGTGGGTTGCCATTTCCTTCTCCAATGCACGAAAGTGAAAAGTGAAAGGGAAGTCGCTCAGTCGTTGTCCAGCTCTTCATGACCCCATGGACTGCAGCCTACCAGGCCCCTCCATCCATGGGATTTTCCAGGCAAGAGTACTTTACACACTCACATATATGCACATAGCTGATTCATGTTGTTCTACGGCAAAAGCTAACACAGTCTTGTGGAGCAATTATACTTCAACTGAAAAATAAATAAAAAGAAATAGTTCTTCAGGACAGAGAATATAGAAGCAAAATGTAATCTGAGTAACAAAGTTTGTTGATGGATGGCTTAAACTAAAACCACCTAAACAGTATGACTATTTCCATCCATTCTGGCATTTTTCTTGCTCCAAACTTAGCTTTAAAATCCAACTCTTTTTTTTCCCCCTCTAGTTAGAATGTGTTAAATGTAACCACATGGTGAGCTTTGTTATCCAGACACCATTATTGCCTTTTTTTGATTACACACTCACATATATGCACATAGCTGATTCATGTTGTTCTACGGCAAAAGCTAACACAGTCTTGTGGAGCAATTATACTTCAACTGAAAAATAAATAAAAAGAAATAGTTCTTCAGGACAGAGAATATAGAAGCAAAATGTAATCTGAGTAACAAAGTTTGTTGATGGATGGCTTAAACTAAAACCACCTAAACAGTATGACTATTTCCATCCATTCTGGCATTTTTCTTGCTCCAAACTTAGCTTTAAAATCCAACTCTTTTTTTTCCCCCTCTAGTTAGAATGTGTTAAATGTAACCACATGGTGAGCTTTGTTATCCAGACACCATTATTGCCTTTTTTTGCTATATTAACATATACATCTATTAACAAATTAAAAGATTTCCTTGATTACATGCTTATATTTTTAAGGGTACAATGAAGCAGAAATTTAGAAAATATTTGTGTTACCAATTTAAAATTCACTACAATAAATTGGAATATACTATCCAAATTCTGTAAGAAAAAAAACTAGTAGTTTATATTTAGTAAGAAGTAAACTACAGTAAATTGCCACCTTTGAGGAAAAAAGCACTGCTCCATTTCCTCCAAAATAGTGTCTCAGTGTGTTGTTTTTGTGAAGCAACCCTTCATATGGATGCCATTAAGTTACTACTACAATTAAATATAAACAGATGTTAGCAAATACAATACTTACTAGGTTTCCTATGTGAAGCATGTTACTACAGGGTAAACATGTATTAATCTTTTTCAGGCTAGAATTTCAGCATCAACAAGTGCTTCCTTCTTCAATTGTGAACTATATATATCAAGCAGGATCTTGTCAGCTTTCCTTGACCCTGTCCAACTCACAAAGAATCCCCCATGAATTCCTTCCATCCTTTCTTGTTCAACTAACATCTTAGCACTCTCTCTGATAACACACAGTTTCTGTGTAACCATGATATTTCTAGCTAGTCTGGTAATGGAAATAAATACTTGAACCTCAGTGAAATATATACACATTGAAGGCTGATTGTATGATATTCATACATAAATTACAAGAGATATTACCAATACATTTTATGGTCTTTCTCCATTTATGGTGGGGTAACATCCAGATAAACCCATCATAAGTTGAAAATATCATATCAAAATACATTTAATACACCTAATCTATCAAAGATCATAATTTAGTCTCCCAGGGATCGAACCCAGGTCTCCTGCACTGCAGGCAGATCCTTTACCATCTGAGCCACCAGGGAAGCCCTCAGTTCAGTTCAGTTCAGTCACTCAGTTGTGTCCAACTCTTTGCGACCCCATGAATTGCAGCATGCCGAGCCTCCTGTCCATCACCAACACCCAGAGTTCACCCAAATTCATGGGCATCAAGTTGGTGATGCCATCAAGCCATCTCATCCTCTGTTGTCCCCTTCTCCTCCTGCCCCCAGTCCCTCCCAGCATCAGAGTCTTTTCCAATGAGTCAGCTCTCCGCATCAGGTGGCCAAAGTACTGGAGTTTCAGCCTCAGCATCAGGCCTTCCAATGAACACCCAGGACTGGTCTCCTTTAGGATGGACCGGTTGTATCTCCTTGCAGTCCAAGGGATTTGCAAGAGTCTTCTCCAGCACCATAGTTCAAAAGCATCAGTTCTTCGGCACTCAGCTTTCTTCACAGTTCAACTCTCACATCCATACATGATCACTGGAAAAAACATAGCCTTGACTTGACAGACCTTAGTCGGTAAAGTAATGTCTCTGCTTTTCTATATGCTATCTAGATTGGTCATAACTTTCTTCCAAGGAGTAAGCGTCTTTTAATTTCATGGCTGCAGTCACCATCTGCAGTGATTTTGGAGCCCCCCAAAATAAAGTCTAGAATTGTTTCCCCACCTATTTCCCATGAGGTTATGGGACCAAATACCATGATCTTAGCTTTCTGAATGTTGAGCTTTAAGCCAACTTTTTCATTCTCCTCTTTCACTTTCATCAAGAGGCTCTTTAATTCTTCTTTACTTTCTGCCATCAGGATGGTGTCATCTGCATATCTGAGGTTGTTGATATTTCTCCCACAACCTTGATTCCAACTTGTGCTTCTTCTAGCCCAGAGTTTTTCATGATGTACTCTGCATATAAGTTAAATAAGCAGGGTGCCAATATACAGCCTTGACATACTCCTGTTCCTATTTGGAACCAGTCTGTTGTTCCATGTCCAGTTCTAACTGTTGCTTCCTGACCTGCATATAGGTTTCTCAAGAGGCAGGTCAGGTGGTCTAATATTCCCATCTCTTCCAGAATTTTCCAGTTTATTGTGATCCACACTGTCAAAGGCCTTGGCATAGTCAATACAGCAGAAATAGATGTTTTTCTGGAACTCTCTTGCTTTTTTGATAATCCAGCAGATGTTGGCAGTTTGATCTCTGGTTCTTCTGCCTTTTCTAAAACCAGCTTGAACATCTGGAAATTCACGGTTCACGTACTACTGAAGTTGAAGGATTCTGAGTGTTATTTTACTAGCTTGGAGAATTTTGAGCATTACTTTACCAGCATGTGATATGAGTGCAATTGTGCGGTAGTTTGAGCATTCTTTGGCGTTACCTTTCTTCGGGATTGGAATGAACACTGACCTTCCCCAATCCTGTGGCCACTGCTGAGTTTTCCAAATTTGCTAGCATATTGAGTTCAGCATTTTCACAGCATCATCTTTCAGGATTTGAAATAGCTCAATTGGAATTTCATCACCTCCACTAGCTTTGTTCATAGTGAGGCTTTCTAAGGCCCACTTGACTTCACATTCCAGGATGTCTGGTTCTAGATGAGTGATCACACTGTTGTGATTATCTGGGTTGTGAAGATCTGTTTTGCACAGTTCTTCTGTGTATTCTTGCCACCTCTTCTTAATATCTTCTGCTTCTGTTAGCTCTATATCATTTTTGTCCTTTATTGAGACCATCTTTGCATGAAATGTTCCTTTGATATCTCTAATTTTCTTGAAGAGATATCTAGTCTTTCCCATTCTCTTATTTTCCTCTATTTCTTTGCACTGATCGCTGAGGAAGGCTTTTTTTATCCTTCCTTGCTATTCTTTGGAACTCTACATTCAGATGCTTATATCTTTCCTTTTCTCCTTTGCTTTTCGCCTCTTTTCACAGCTATTTGCAAGGCCTCCCCAGACAGCCATTTTGCTTTTTTGCATTTCTTTTTCTTGGGGATGGTCTTGATCTCAGTCTCCTGTACAATGTCATGAACCTCTGTCCATTGTTCATCAAGCACTCTGTCTATCAGATCTAGTCCTTTAAATCTATTTCTCACTTCCACTGTATAATCATAAGGGAAGCCCTAGTCTACCTTAAACGTGCTCAGAACTTGCACATTAGCCTATTGTTCGGCAAAATCACCTAACGCAAGCCTATTTTATAATCGTGTTGTCTGTTTAGTGTAATTTTTTGAATTAGCACTGAAATGGAAAAAAACATGATGGTCTAACAGTTGTTTACCCTTGTAAACAATGACAGACTAGAGCTGTGACTTGCGCCACCGCCCAGCATCAGGAGAGAGTTCTGTACTGCATGTTGCTGGCCCAGGTAAAGATCAAAATTCAAAATACAAAGTACTGTCTCTACTGAAGACTTATGGCTTTTTCACCCCCCTTAAAGTTGCAAAACCATAAGTTGAAGAATCTTAAATCAGGGACTATGTGTAATTCTATAGATACAACGCTAAACTTATATGGGAAGCATTTGTTCATTAGGAAAGAGATTCTGAATTCCAATTCTTGCCCTAAAAGAGTCAATATAATTTTTATCAAAATTATGAATTACATTAGGTGATAATTTCACATTACTCTTATTGTTAGGAGACAATTTTCAGTGGCTCTTGCGTGTGTCTGCATGGCCCATGGGCGAGTCACTAAATGCCCTTTGCTCTGGACCCTGTTTTCAAAGATATTTGCATAGTGATCAGACATAGGGGGTACAGTGTCTCTGAAACAAAGAGTAGGCTTGCTTGCTGTTTAACATAATGAGACAATAATTCCCACAGAATCAAAGGGCAAACATACTTGCTTCCTATTACAGAATATGCAAATCCCTGAAACTCACTATATTTGCATGAGTCATCTGGCCTTCTTTATGTCTCCCTGGGAGAATTGGAATTCATGTTATATACATATATAAAGAAATGAAGTCCTTTGTCTCTGACACAGGAGACTTGTGTCTTCTCCCAGCATCCACAAAACTGTCTCTGTTCTATGGCACTCTTGCTCAGTGCCTTGCAAACGAGGTAAAGATCTCAGATCTTCACAGTTCTTAGAAGATGTTTAGGCAATGAAGATGGGATGCTGATAGAAGCAAGAATTTCTGAAAGAAGAAGAATGAAAGCCATACAGGTTAATAGAATTTATGGGAGTCCATGGAAATTGGTGGTGAACATGTTGATCAAAGTGTATGGCCAACCAGAAAATAAATGGTTCTCAAATTTATTGCATGTTAATGAGAAAGAAAAATTGAGGAGTGGTTGCAGTCTGACAAGGGAAAGTTAGGTTCAAAGACAGCTATCTGAACAGTGTGCTCTAATTGTTAATTCCCCTACATGTGGGGACAAGGACAGAGAGAGGAGATGGATGGGTGGGGGAGTTTCTTACCAATGTGTTGAGCAGCCTCAGGTCCACCCAGTCTATACCCAGGGCTAAGATTCATCCTGGAATGACAGCGGGAGTTCTACTTACTTTCAAATTAGTTAAAAGAAATGGGCACCTAAATAGCATGGGAGGAGGAGCATTAACAAGAGGTCTCCGCGGAAGAGATGCAAATCTTAAAAAAAAAAAAAAAAAAGCCATTTCATTTCAGAAAAGATGGAAAGTATATACAATGCTCTTTGAGGGACAATGGAAATAACTGGGCTGAGCCCCTCTTGCTGTCTATTATGCCAATCTCAGATCAATTTGAAGATGAGAGTCAGAGATCTGAGGGGTTTTATTTTGTCTGTGTTTTTGTAACAGGTTCTGGATGCTAAAAGAGAGATTCTATTCTCTAGGAAAGAATTTTCCAAGGGGCCGGGCTGGGGGTGGGGGAGGCTTTTATGGGAAATCATAGACTAGGCACTGACTAAAATTCAGGCTCTTGCTGATTCAGATCATTTACAATCCTGACGGAGGTGACCCTCTGGAGAATGAAACGTGATCTCCAAAATTCAAATTTTTGTGAAACTAGTGTAGATAAATCCTTGTGATCATGTGCAGCACCTCTGGAAACCAAACCTTGCTTGTTGGTGTACAGCATCTCTCTTTCTCCTCACTGATCCCTGCTCTCCCTCATGCCAACTTCAGCTGCTCTAATGAGAAAGCTTAAGACTGAGATGAAGGTCTTATTGTCTCCATGAAAAACACAGAGCTAAATTCCAAATATGTTGGGAAACTTTGGGGAGGGAAGTTTTACATTGTTGGATAGAGTCCTCAAGTCACCATCATATCTGGTCCCATGGGAGGAAGGGATACTCAAGTTCAATATATAATTTTAAGGCAGTGTTCATAACGAGAAGGAAAACTAAATGACCTTGTTGGTGGATTCCACTGAGCCAATTCAGGGCACTGCTGAATGTATAATTAATTGTACTGATATTTTATATGCTGAATTTTCTTAAGTACCAGAGGGAACTCCCCGAATTGGAAAAAGTCACTTGGAAAATTCTTAAAGAGATAGGCATACCAGACCACCTGACTGCCTCCTGAGAAATCTGAATGCAGGTCAGGAAGCAACAGTTAGAAGTGGACATGGAAAAACAGACCGGTTCCCAATCGGGAAAGGAATATGTCAAGGCTGTATATTGTCACTATGCTTATTTAACTTTTAGGCAGAATATATCATGTAAAATGCCAGGCTGGATGAATCACAAACTGGAATCAAGATTGCTGGGAGAAATGTCAATAACCTCAGATATGCAGATGACACCACCTTGTGGCAGAAAGTGAAGAAGAATTAAAGAACCTCTTGGTGAAGGTGAAAGAGGAGAGTGAAAAAGTTGGCTTAAAACTAAACATTCAGAAAACGAAGATCATGGCATCTGGTCCCATCACTTCATGGCAAATAGATGGGGAAACAATGGAAACAGTGACAGACTTTATTTTCTTGGGCTTCCCTGGTAGCTCAGAGGTTAAAGCGTCTGCCTGCAATGCGGGAAACCCGGGTTCAATCCCTGGGTTGGGAAGATCCTCTGGAGAAGGAAATGGCAATCCATTCTTGCCTGGAGAATCCTGGTGGGCTACAGTCCACGGGGTCACAAAGAGTCGGACACGACTGAGTGACTTCTCTTTCACTTTCATTTTCCAAAATCACTGCAGAAGGCGACCACAACCATGAAATTAAAACATGCTTGCTCCTTTTTAAGAAGAGCTTTGACAGACCTAGACAGCATATTGAAAAGCAGACAGTACTTTGTCAGCAAAGGTCCGTCTAGTCAAAGCTATGGCTTTTCCGGTAGTCATGTATGGATGTGAGAGTTGGACTATAAAGAAAGCTGAGTGTTGATGTTTTTGCACTGTGTTGTTGGAGAAAACTCTTGAGAATCCCTTGAACTGAAAGATATCCAACCACTGCATCCTAAAGAAAATCAGTCCTGAATATTCATTGAAAGGACTGATGCTGAAGCTGAAACTCCCAATACTTTGGCCACCTGATGGGAAGAGCCAACTCACTGGAAAAGACCGTGATGCTGGGAAAGATTGAAGGTGGGAGGAGAAGAGGGTGACAGAGGATGAGTGGTTGGACGGCATCACCAACTCAATGGACATGAGTTTGAGTAAACCCTGGGAGTTGGTGACAGACAGGGAGGTCTGGGGTGCTGCAGTCCATGGCATCATAAAGGGTCAGACATAACTGAGTGACTGAACTGAACTAAACCAATAAACAGTGCTAGTACCTGGAGTCACACGGCCCTAATATCCCATCTGAGTTTCCAGTGTTGAGGATTTTGGCACTGGCGCCTCTGACAGTGAAAACTGGCGGCCACATCGTGGCCTCTCTCTGAGTCCGCGTTCATGTCTCCTCTGACACGGTGGCCCGCGGAGCTCCTTTTGCAGAGCAGCTGCTGACTTGTCCCTAGAGCTGGTATTATAACTAAATACCTGAATCACAGAGCTATGACTTTCCGTTTGGTATTTTCATTTTGAGGTGGCTCAATTCGAATTCAACAAACAAGGCGAGAAGAGCCAACAAGCCTCTCTTGTTAAACGGAAATTGTATATCCAAGGAGGCAGTAGGCTAAACCCCAGCAGCACTGTAGTTCTATGTGGAAAAAAGCCTGCTGTAATTTTGGGAGAATGTTCATTCCCCCTCGGCCTCCCAAAGTGAAACTGGCTTCATAAAGGGTCTTGATTCACAGAGGTTTCCTTAAATTCCGGGGAATAGGTCCCTCACATTTGAATGAACTAAACTTTGATGGTGTCTAAACTAAACGTAGCTCCGCCAAGTTGTCTGCTTAATGAATCTCGTTACAACTTCACTGGCTTTGGGGCTTTTGCCAATGCCCTTGAACTGTGGTCTGCCACACAAGTCATGGCAACCTGATCAAATTTCCTGGATCACACCTGTAATGTCTAAGGTAATTACCTTTTCCCTGATGAGTCTAACTAAACTGCGGCTATACATGAGACTGCATTCCCCAGATAGTCAACCTTGCTACCTAAATTTATTGTTGTATAGACACAGCAATGCTTCATTCATCATAAAGTAAGGACTCTGTATTTCTGAATTTGGAAATGTTTATCAATGAATAAAAGAAATCGCCATTATGTATTCTCAGGAGAAGGGAAGAATTTTATTTAAATTTTATAGTGATTTTTTTCTCCTGCCAAAAGCAAAGAAGTATATTAAGTCCTGATATTGCACTGATCAAAATCATTTTGCAGAGATTTTATAGACTGCAGAAGATGTGGTTTGACTCCTTGCTCTGCCATTTACCAGCTATATTTCCTTAATCAAATCAAAAAACTCCTAGAGACTCAGTGTTATTTTCAAAAAGGGAAGAAATGGGGTAGTTTTAAAATATCAAAGAAAGAGCACCCGCGAAAGTGCTTTTTAACTGCAAAACCCTCTATAAGTATGAGCTGTTTTTCTACTATTTCTGTACATTTGTGACATAGAAGTAGAAATCAAGCAATATAAATATAGTTCACTGCCTAGATATTAAAGTTAAATATAAGTTATATAAGAGACCTTGATTTTAAAACATTTGGTACATTAACTGTAATACAATGCAGTAACTGAGGCACTTGACTAAACAGAGAAAGGAAACTTTGGGGAGGTATGTAACAGCCTGGGATGAAGAAAGATCAAAGAGGAAATAAATGGAAACCAGAACATTAAGACCACACAGCAGTTATCTACATATTATACTACTTGTGGTCTGAGTTATTTATTTTTATACTAGCCCTTAACATTTAAAAAAATAGATGTGGTGCGTTGAATAATGTGAATCCAAACACTTCAACTAATTATTGAATATACTCTTATGTCAAAAGAATTCTTTAAATATTAGTAAAAAAAAATACCTGAGTCTAGTGGAAGTTGCTAATTATTATCCTGATTTCCACACTTGGAAAACAAAATAAGAAGTATTTTCATGTTTCACTGCAATTTACTTAGCCTGATACCTTTCTTTCTTTTAAACTATAGGAATGATATATGTAATTTGTAATCCATGATGCCTTTAACTTTTTCTTAAGTCTTTGCACAAAGCAAAGCATACTTTATTTGCATTTATACACAATGTCCTATCTTCTTAGCCTAATTACCTTCTCTTTATCCTTATAGGATTTCATCTTGATTGTATACACTTTATACCTGCTTTTTTCAGAAAGTATATCTGAGTTTATATTGTTTATATCTGCAAATTTAATTAAGTTAAAAAATAATAATCCTAGAGTTTGATTCAAAAGATCCAACCTTTAAAATTTTCATGCATCTTCAAAATTAATAAGTTTAAGTGCCATTCATTTCCCAGTAGACACAAAGTAAATCTATTTAATGAATGGGCTTCCCAGGTGGTGCTAGCGGTAAAAGAACCCACTCGAAGATGCAGAAAACCTAAGAGACACAGGTTCGATCCCTGGATCAGCAAGTTCCCCTGGAGGAGGGCATGGCAACCCACTCCAGTATTCTTGCCTAGAGAATCTCATGGACAAAGGAGCCTGGTGGGCTACAGTCCATGGGGTAGAAAAGAGTAGGAAACAGCCGAAGTAACTTAGCACGAAGCATGGACATTGTGCTACAATATTGGAGGCAAAGTACTCTTTTGTAAGGAATCACGTGCTAATATAAAATATGCAAAATTTAGTCACAAAATATTAAAAGGCTACAAAGGTATAAAATGGAAGAGAACATAAGAAATATTCCAAAAATCTCACAATGGTTGAGGTAAAATAAAAGAGCTAAAAGTGTTACCTAGTTTAACATGAAAATATAATAATAATAGGTATAACAAAAGTAAAAGAAGAACAAAGAGAAGGGGAAAATGAGGAAAGGGAGGAGCTGAAGAGCTAATATTTATAGAGTATTTAATGTAAGCTAAGCATGTGATTACCGCATTCAGTTCCTACACTGTTCTCCGAGATGAGTACTACATTTCCCAAAGGAGAAAACTGAACTTTGGGGCTTTCCTAATGGCTCAGAGGTAAAGAAACTGCAGGCAGTGCTGGAGCCTGACAGCCTGCCACGGCAGGAGACACAGGTTACATTCCCGGTTGGGGAATTTCACTGCAGAAGGAACTGGCCACCCGCTCCAGTGTGCTTGCTTGGAGAATCCCATGGACAGAGGAACCTCAAGGGCTACAGTTCACAGGATCCCAAGAGTCGGACACGACTTAGTGACTGAACCACCACCATAGAAATATAGTTAAGAATAACTTAGGAAATACACATTGAGATCCACAGACGGGGAAATTTGAAACAGGCAAAAAGAAGCATCTTCTTGAAATGTAAGTGGATTTTCTGGTTATAAAAATTACTCAGTTCAGTCACTCAGTCATGTCTAACTCTTTGTGACCCCATGGGTGTATTCAGCATCTTATTGTTTTAATTTGCCTTTTCCTGAAGACATGTAAGATGAACTATCTATATGCTTGTTTGCCATCTATATACCTTTGGTGAACTGTTGAGGTCTTTGACCCATATTTTCACAGTTCAGTTCGGTTCAGTCGATTAGTCGTGTCTGACTCTTTGTGACCCCATAAATCGCAGCACACCAGGCCTCCCTGTCCATCATTAACTCCTGGAGTCCACCCAAACCTATGTCCATTGAGTCGGTGATGCCATCCAACCATCTCATCCTCTGTTGTCCCCTTCTCCTCCCTCCCCTAATCTTTCCCAGCATCAAGGTCTTTTCCAGTGAGTCAGCTCTTCACATCAGGTGGCCAAAGTATTGGAGTTTCAGCTTCAGCATCAGTCCTTCTAGTGAACAATTAGGACTGATCTCTTTCAGGATGGACTGGTTGGATCTTCTTGCAGTGCAAAGGACTCTCAAGAGTCTTCTCCAACACCGCAGTTCAAAAGCATCAGTTCTTCAGTGCTCAGCTTTCTTTATAGTCTAACTCTCACATCCATACATGACTACTGGGAAAACCATAGCCTTGACTAGACAGACCTTTGTTGGCAAAATAATGCCTCTTCTTTTTAATATGCTGTCTGAGTTAGTCATAGCTTTCCTGCCAAGGAGTAAGCATCTTTTAATTTCATGGCTACAGTCACCATCTGAAGTGATTTTGGAGCCCATAAAATTAAGTCTGCCACTGTTTCCACTGTTTCCTCATCTATTTGCCATGAAGTGATGGGACCAGATCACATGATCTTGGTTTTCTGAATGCTGAGTTTTAAGCCAACTTTTTCACTCTCCTCTTTCACTTTCATCAAGAAGCTCTTTAGTTCCTCTTCACTTTCTGCCATAAGGGTGGTGTCATTTGCATATGTGAGGTTATTGATATTTCTCCCAGAAATCTTGATTCCAGCTTGTGCTTCATCCAGCCCAGATAAGATTACTACTAAAGACAAATTTCCTGAGTTTGAATTTCAGCACCCCTTTTTTCTGAGACCATGGTCAAGTTATTTAATCCCTCATTGCCTCAATCTCCTAACCCACTGATTAGAAACAACAACAGTAACTACTTCATAATTTGTGAGGCCTAACCACAAGTATTCATGTAATAGTAAATATGATACTGATTCCTTTGATACAACCTCAAAAAAAATAAAATATTTTTATAACTTTATTGTTACTATAGTATTCTTTTTCAGTAACATTATTTTTGATCAAGAGAATGATATGGTGAGAACTTTTATAAAAATTAATCTAACAATATAGAATTCAAATTTAACACAAAGAGGAACAATAAAAGTATGTATATCAATTAAGAACAGAAAAATAATTCAGATACTGCCTGTTGTCCAGTGTCTGAAAGCTGCTGTTTCACATATTTTGTTTAGTTTATTGATCTAGTGGAGCAGTTCCCACTGCAGTTCAATTGTTATGGATGATAGTGGAAGGCCAACATACTATTTCAAAGTTAATAACCTACAAAACTCTATGCACACGTTTACATTCCCAATATCATTTTCTTTTCTTAAGTCTCCAGCACTCACCTGAACACCACATGTGTTTTTAGCCTCACCATTATTCTAATCATCCCCACATTAGCACCAGAATTATCTTTTCAGTGTGAAAATTTACAGGTTTGTTTATCTTTTCCAGCTAACTGTCTCTGAGCTCTTTGAGGGCAAGGATGCTATCTTGACATTTAGTAACTTGTGTGCAGGTAAATCAGTTTCCCTGGGCAGAAAAATCCCCAAACCCCGTTATCTAACATTTGCCCTTTTTGTTCAGTTCAGTTCAGTCTCAGTTTTGTCCAGCTCTTTGCAACCCCATGGACTGCAGCATGCCAAGCCTCCCTGTCCATCACCAACCCCCAGAGTTTACTCAGATTCATGTCCATTGAGTCAGTGATGCCACCCAACCATCTCATCCTCTGTCATCCCCTTCTCCTCCTGCCTTCAATCTTCCCCAGCATCAGGGTCTTTTCAAATGAGTCAGTTCTTTGCATCAGGTAGCCAAGGTATTGGAGTTTCAGCTTCAGCATCAGCAATACCTTTCAATGAATATTCAGGACTGATTTCCTTTTGGATGGACTGGTTGGATCTCTTTGCAGTCTAAGGGACTCTCAAGAGTCTTCTCCAACACCACAGTTCAAAGCATCAATTCTTTGGCACTCAGCTTTCTTTATAGCCCAACTCTCACATCCATACATGACTACCAGGAAAACCATAGCTTTGACTAGACAGACATTTGTTGGCAAAGTAATGTCTTTGCTTTTTAATATGCTATCTAGGTTGCTCATAACTTTCCTTCCAAGGAGCAAGCATCTTTTAATTTCATGGCTTCAGTCACCATCTGCAGTGATTTTGGAGCCCCCCAAAATAAACTCTGTCACTGTTTACGCCATTTTCCCATCGATTTACCATGAAGTGATGGGACCATTCCCCCATTCACTTCAGTTCAGTTCAGTTCAGTTGCTCAGTCCTGTCTGACTCTGCGACCCTATGAATTGCAGCATGCCAGGACTCCCTGTCCATCACCAACTCCTGGAGTTCACCCAAACACATGTCCACTGAGTCGGTGATGCCATCCAGCCATCTCATCCTCTGTCGTCCTCTTCTCCTCCTGCCCTCAATCCCTCTCAGCATCAGAGTCTTTTCCAATGAGTCAACTCTTTGATTTATGATGTTGCAAATATTCCACGATGGCCACTTTCAAACTGCCAATGTGATGTTACATGTAATACAGACACTTGAGGGGATGCATATAATAAGCTTTCTTAAAGCAATACAATTCCACCTCAGCACATATTCATGAGACAATTCAATTCAGCTTTAGGTCCATTGCAGGTGCTTGATAAGCATTTCTTAAATGAAATATTGTTGAATTGTTTGTGTTAAACAAGGAAGACTAGGGGCAACTAGGAGGAGAAGGGGGTGACAGAGGATGAAAGGCTTGGATGGCATCATCGACTCAACGGACATCCACTGAATCAGTTGCTGGGAAAGTGTCCAAATATTTTCTCTTTTAACAAGTACCTACTGTGATTCTTATGTATATTTAAGTTTTATAATCACTACTACATGTCTTTGGATGAGGCAGCCATTAGCAATAATAACAATGTCCTACACTATATGTAATACAACATATTAAAAAGCAGAGATATTCACCTTTGCCAGCAAAGGTCTGTCTAGTCAAGGCTATGGTTTTTCAAGTGGTCATGTATGGATGTGAGAGTTGGACTATAAAGAAAGCTGAGCACTGAAGAATTGATGCTTTTGAACTGTGGTGTTGGAGAAGACTCTCGAGAGTCCCTTGGACTGCACGGAGATCCAACTAGTCCATCCTAAAGGAGATCAGTCCTGAGTGTTCACTGGAAGGACTGATGCTGAAGCTGAAACTCCAATACTTTGGCCACCTGATGTGAAGAGCTGACTCACTGGAAGAAACCCTGATGCTGGGAAGGATTGAGGGCAAGAGGAGAAGGGGACGACAGAGAACGAGATGGTTGGATGGCATTATCGACTCAGTGTACATGGGTTTGGGTGGGCTCCAGGAGTTGGTGATGGGCAGGGAGGCCTGGTGTGCTGTGGTTCATGGGGTCACAAAGATTCAGACACGACTGAGCAACAGAACTGAACTGAACACGACATGAGTTAGCATTCACCGGGAGGAAAACTAATACAACAGCAAGAAGAGAGGGGAAATATATTTTAAAAAAGAGAGACAGAGGATGAATTAGAATTAGCTCAAAATGAATTGCTGTATTTTCTGA
>SJYC01043048.1:0-12002 GCA_006408675.1 Madoqua kirkii
TCTTTTTAAGAATTTTTCCATTTCTTCTAGATTGTCCATTTTATTAGCATAGTTGTTTACAGTAGTCCCTTAGGATCTTTTTTATTTTTGTGGGGTCATTTATAACTTCCCCCTTTTTATTTCTAATGTTATTGATGAATTCCCTCTTTTTTTTCTTGATGAGTCTGGCTAAAGGTTTATTAATTTTGCTTATTTTCTCACAGAACCAGCTTTTAGTTTCACTGTTCTTTTCTATTGTTTTCTTCTTCTCTGTTTCATTTATTTTTGCTCTGGTTTTTCTGATTTCGTTCATTCTACTAATTTTCAGGTTTTTTGTCCTCTATTTAATTGCTTTAGGTATAAGGTTAGGTTGGTTGTCTGAGATTTTTTTTTATTTCTTGAAGTACAATTATATTTCTATAAACTTCCTTCTAGGGATTGCTTTTATGGCATCCCATAGTTTCTGGATCACTGTGTTTTAATTTTCATTTGTTTCTAGGTTTTGGTTTTTGGTTTCCTCTTTGATTTCATCAGTGATTTATTCATTTTTTAGTGGCACGATTTATCCTCCACATGTTCTTTTTTATTTTCTTTTGCATTTTTTTCTTATAGCTGATTTCTAACCTCATCGCATTGTGTTTGTAAAAGATATTTGATATGAGTTCAGTTTTGAAAGATGTATTCCTTTGTGGCACAGTATATCATCTATCCTGGAGAATGTTCCATGTGCACTAAAAGAAGGTGCATTCTGCTGATTTCAGATGGTATGCTCTACAAATGTCAATTAAGTTCATCTGACCTAATGTGTTGTTATATAAGATCTGGGCTTTATTATTGATTTTCTATCTGGATAATGTGTGTGTTGATGTAAGTGGGGTGTTAAAATCCCCCACTGTTATTGTGTTACTTTCAACTTGTCCTTTTATGCCTGTTTAGTTTGCCCTATATATTCTGAAGTGCTCTTCATATATATTTATGAATGTTATATCTTCTTGAGTTTATCCCTTGATCATTAGGTAGTGTCCTTTTTATTTTGTAACAGTGTGTTTTCTTAAGCTTATTTTCTCTGATATGCATATTGCTACTCCAGCTTTCCTTTGACTTCCATTTGCACAAAATACCTTTTCCATCCTTTGACTTTCATTCTGTATGTGCCTCTAGATCTGAAGTGGGTCTCATGTAGACACCAAATACATGGGTATTAATTTGTATCCATTCAGCTAGGGTATATCTTTTGGTTAGAACATTCAATCCTTTCATGCAATTATCATCAGTATTTTTATTGCCGTTTTGCTAGTTGTTTTGGGTTTGTTTTGTAGCTTTTTTTCTTCTTTTCCTCTTTTTTTCTCTTTTCTTGTGAGTTGATGACTTTTTATTATGCATGGAATCCTTTTTGTCTTTTGTGTACATATTTATTTTAGATTTTTGTTTTGTAGTTACCATGCCTGTTTTGATAGAGCAGACTATATACATACAGGTTTGTTCTAAATTATTAATCTTTTAAAATATTCTGCACCTGTACCCTCCTCCTCTTACAATTATTGGTTTTCATACCAAATTTGCATGCAGATCGTTTCTTACCTTACTGTATGTTTGCCTTTACTAGTGAGCTTTCCTATTTTGTAACTTTGTCATTTCTAATTGTGGCCTTTTCTTTTCTACCTAGAGTTCCTTTAGCTTTTGTTGTAAAGCTGGTTTGACGGTGCTGAATTGTTTCAGCTTTTGCTTCTCTGTAAAACTTTTGATTTCTCCATCAAATCTGAATGAGAACCTTGCTGGGTAGAGTATTCTTGGTAGTAGGTTTTTTCCTTTCTTTACTTTAAATAGGTCACGCCACTACTTTCTAGCTTGCAGAATTTCTGCTAAAAAAAATCAACGGATAATTTTATGAGGATTCCCTTTTATGTTGTTGCTTTTTCCTTATTGCTTTAAAATTTTTCTTTGTCTTTATGCCAGTTTGGTTGACATGCGTCTCACAGTGTTCCTCCTGGGTCTTTCCTGTATGAGACTGCACTTCCTGGGCTTGGGTGACGGCTTCCTTTCACATGTTAAGAAAATTTTCAGCATCTTATCTCTTCAAATCTTTTCTCAAGGTCTTTCTCTGCCTCTTCTCCTTTTGGAACTCTTGAAACATGACTGTTGGTGTGTTCAGCACTGTTCCAGACGTCACTTAAACTGCCCTCCTTTGTTGTGTTCGTAAGCTTATCTTTCCTTTATTCTGTTCTATGGCTGTGATTTCCACCATTCTGTCTTCCAACTCAGTGATCCATTCTTCTATCTCTGTTATTCTACTTTTGACTTCTTCTAGTGTATTTTTCATTTCAGTTATTGTATTCTTCAACTCTGCTTGGTTATTCTTTCTGTTTTCTAACTTTTTGCTAAAAACGTATTATAATTTCTGCTCTGTGCATCCATACTTTCCCCAAGTTCTTAAATCATTTTTATAATCATTAATGCGGAACTCTTTCTCAGGTAGGTTGCAGTCTCCACTTCACTTAGTTGTTCCTCTGGGGTTTTATCTTGTTCCTTAATCTTCAACATATTCCTTTGTTGCCTCATTTTGTTTAAATTTCTCTTTGTACATTTATGCATGGAGTAGCTATGCTATGTTTCTTGACCTTGCAGAGGTGGCCCTCTGTAGGGGATGTCTTGTGTGGCCCTCTGTAGGAGATGTCTTGTGTGGCCCTCTGTAGGAGATGTCCTGTGTGTTCCAGAAGTATGTTTCCTTATTATCACTCAAGAGCCAGGGACCAGCTGGTCCCAGGACAGGTTCCAACCTGTGTCTGTGGACTCAGTTCTGCAGGCTCGGGGTCATAGATCCCTTGCTTCTGGTGTCTGCCTCTGGTGGATTAGGCTAGTCTAGAGACTTTCTGATTGTTGTTGTTGTTCAGTCACTAAGTTGTGTCTAACTCTTTGCAACCCCATGGACTGCAGCATGACAGGCTTCCCTGTCCATCACTACCTCCTGGAGTTTGCTTACATTCATGCCCATTGAGTTGGCAATACTATCTAACCCTCTTATCCTCTGCTACCCTCTTTTTCCTTTGCCTTCAATCTTTCCCATCATTAGTCTTTTCCAATCTCATTAGGTGGCCAAAGTATTGGAGCTTCATCTTTAGCACCAGTCATTTCAATGAATATTCAAGGTTGATTTCTTTTAGGATTTACTGGTTTGATCTTGCAGTCCAAAAGACTCTCGAGAGTCATCCCCAGCAAGCATGCATGCATACTCAGTTGCTTCAATCATGTCTGACTCTTTGCAACCCTATGGACTATAACTCACCAGGCTCCTCTGTCCATGAGATTCTCTAGACAAGAATACTGGAGTGAGTTGCTATGCCCTCTTAAGGTGATTTCCCCAACCAAGGGATCCAGCCTGTGTCTCCTGCATTGCAAGCAAATTCTTTATAGCTGAGTCACTGGAAGTCCTTTCTCTAACATGATAAAAATAATATCAGTTCTTTGGTGTTCAATCTTCTTTAAGGTCCAGCTCTAACATCTGTCCATGACCACTGGAAAATTATAGCTTTGACTATAGGAACCTCTGTTGACAGAGATGTCTTTGCTTTTTAATACACTGTCTAGGTTTGTTTTAGCTTTTCTTCCAAGAAGCAAGCATCTTTAATTTCATGGCTGCAGTCACCACTGCAGTAATTTTGGAGCCCAAGTAAATTCCTGGAGAGAGGGAGAATTGCCTACCCAGTTGTGGGTAAAACTGAGTCTTGGCCCTCTGATGGGCAAGGCAGTGCCAAGGGGCATGTCTAGATATGACTGTGAGTTGAGGAAGTCTTTAGGCAGCCTGTCTGCTAATGGGTAGGGCTGTGTCCCAACCTGTTGACTGTTTGGCCTGAGGCTTCCCAGCACTGGTGGCTAAAAGCTATTGAGTGGGACCAGGTCTTGGTATTCATGACCCAAGCAAGATGTCTGACTCAGGAGAGTTCATGTAGTTGAATATTTCCCAATATCTCCACTACTAGCATCTAGGTTTCCAGAGTGAACCAAAGATGCTTCCTGCCCTCTGAGGAAGTCCTTCAAGTCCAGCAAGTAGGTCTGGCCCAAGCTCCTGTGGCGTAATTGTTTTTGCCTTGAGTTTTGGTGTGTGTGAGACCTTGTGTGTGCCCCCTCTCTACCCTCTCTATATTAACCCTAGTCTTATGGCATTCCTACATCCAAGTCCTACTGCCTTTCAGAGCTAAATGTTCTGAAGCCTCCTCTCCTGATACAGAGCCCTTTGACTGGGGAGCCTCGTGTGGGACTGAGAGGTCTCAGTCCTGTGGGAGAAGTTCTGTGATATAATTATTCACCATTCTGTGGGCCGCCCATCTGGCTGGCATAGGGTTTGAGTAAACCACATGGGCACTCCTCCTACTGTTTCTTGGTTTCTCCTTTATGTCTTTGGATGTAAGATATTTTTTTCTCTGGTAGATTCCAGTCTTTCTCATCATGATTGTTCAGCAGTTAGTTGTGATTTTGGTGTGCTAATGAAAGGAGGTGAGTTCAAGGTTCTCCTATCCTGTAACTTGTCTCCCTCTCATAAACATTTTGTAGCATGGAACCATTCTTTGGCTATAACTTAGATAAGGCTCAAGAATGCGTCACTTTTTTTTAACCTATGACCAGGTCACATATAGACTCTCCAAATTCCATTCTTTTTTCATGATTCACTGGACAATTTGCCCCTGATCAACAGGGACAAAATGCTTATTAGCAAATATTGCCTTAAGCGTCTTTACTTCTCCCAGGACCCTGAACTCTGACTTGGTCTGAATCAACGTTGCAGTACCGCCTTGAGGCCTCTCTGAAGTACAGTTTGGTATCAGGATAAAACAGTCTCTGATCTACTCTAATCATGCCAACTTTCATCTCACTTCCCCAAATCTGGTTTTATCCAGTCTTGTTTACTCCTCTCTATAGAGAAAAACTCTTTTGCCTAACCCTTGAGAATCTTGAAGGACCCATGGTACCAATGTTCCCCAATTGCAATAGTAAGCTTTCCTTTTCCAGAGTCCCATTTCTGTCCTCTTGAAACAAACATATCAAATAACATCTCTTTTACTTAAACAAAACTGAAGTATGGACTTGGTTTTTATCTGACAAAGAATTCTTCTAAATTACATTCATATATTGTCTCTTAGTGTTTTATTTTAGAAATTTTATTTCTTTCAGAACTATGCGTATGCTTTTCTATTGCATATCACCTTATATTAATAACCCATATCACTTTGCATCAATAACCCTTCATACATCCTTTTTAGATATTGTTTCCTTCAGGAGAAGTTCTCTGACCTAAACTCTATACTCCCATGAGGCATCTTGTCCAAATTCTAGTCGTTTTATTTTCACAACAAACTATAGGCTCTTTGAGAGATCACCATCTTATTCTCTCAACGTCTAATACTGAGACAGGCATATGGTAAATGTTCAAGGGACGTTTTCGGAATTCATAATTTTTTTTAAAATCAGAAGCAATTTGCCTTAGTTGTGCCTTTTTTACACTCTAATTAATATTTTAATGAGATGAGGAGTAGTCTCAAAACCAACATACTTTCCAGGTATGACTGTGTCCCAAGTAGTTAAGAAAATGTATTTATGTACCAAGAGGCAGGTAGAGAGAAAAGCAGAGGGCCTTTTTATCTTCAGTCAGACCGACAGTTGTGTACCTAATACTTATGAGAAACTCAGATTCATTTTTCAATTCAATTCCATCTGTGTTATAAGTGATGAATATTTCTCTGACTCTGGCAATAGCATATGAAGCATTCTTAAGTGTGTGGAGTTGAGAGTTTCCATATTTATTCTGCTTTCTGAGTTATTGTTTAGTTGCTAACTCGTATCTGACTCTTCAGCCGCCGTATGGCCTGTAGCCCGCAGGCTCCTCTATCCATGAAATTTCCCAGGCAAGAATATTGCCATAGGCTCCCATTTCCTTCTGCAGGGGATCTTCCTGACCAGGGACTGAACCCACATCTCCTGTGTTAGCTGGCAGATTCTTTACCACTGAGCCACCAGGGAAGACCCTTTTTTCTGGGTGTTTGAGTGGTGATTTAAGAGAGGTTTTATAAAGACCATTAGCTAGAAAACATTTTCAACCCCAGAAATCACTAGAGAAAATTGAAAGGCAATTTACCTGCAAGACTTTGGAGTCAACCCTCAGAGTAAGAATTGTTTTTTCTCCCTCACTTCACTCTGGCTTTGATTCTCTTGTCAGACTCTTTTATCCTCAACACAAGTTTTTACAATAGGAAGATATACCAGGAAAGAAAGGAGGTGCAATCTCAGTTGCACTTAGAAAGTACCTAGTATATTTGGAATGATGTAGTCATAATACATTAACTCTGAAAAATTAGTATTAGTGTCTGGAATAGTTACAGTCCCAG
Source organism: Madoqua kirkii (assembly GCA_006408675.1). Classification (NCBI taxonomy): domain Eukaryota; kingdom Metazoa; phylum Chordata; class Mammalia; order Artiodactyla; family Bovidae; genus Madoqua; species Madoqua kirkii. The sequence goes on from SJYC01043048.1 coordinate 6,357, forward strand.
TAGAAAACATTCTGGACAAATCAGGATAATTTGGTTATAGGAAACCATAATTTGGTTATAGGAAACCATAATTTGGTATAGGAAACCATAAGGCCAGGGCTGGTAATGCTGAATCCCTTTAATACTCCTAAATGTGAAAAAACAAATGAAACAGTTATGAGAACCTAGAAACAGAGAGATCTGTGTGTAGAAGGCTACCTGATAAGAATTAAAACCTTCAAGTGGAAGAACGAAGCCTTAAAACTTCAGCTGGCGTATGCAAGCAACATGCAATAATCCCACAGAGAGGGCCAGCGACAAGGGAATAAATACCTGAAAGACACTCTTTCCCGTTTTATCAATCCTTTGGCAGTATTACCACTGACAAACCCAACCAGGAGTCAGTGGGTAAGAAAGCCTATTGATAGAGTCCAAATTGACCAGATCAGCAAACATGCACTCTGGACCAAATTCAGCTTGCTACCTGTTTCTGTATGGGCCTCAAGCTAAGAATTATCCATTTACTTCAAGTGCATATGCATCTTGTTATCCTTTTAAAATAGAACAGGTTATAGTTTATTTTATTATAGAATTAGTTGTGAAATATTGTGTTTATTATTCAAATATAACTGTATTAAAAGAATAGAATATATATCAGTATGCATTGATGTCAGCATAAGCTCTTATGACAATATTCTTAGCTTACAAAAGAGAGACAAAAAATTATGAAAATTTTAAATGGAATATTTAAAAATGCCAGAATTTTTTCGCAAAAGTAAAACTAAAAACGAGGCTGGAACTATAGTTTCTGAATGACTCTTTCATAAACCAAAGAACCCCATTTTATTCAATTGTGTCTGATGCTTCCCTGCTGGCTCAGATGGCAAAGGATCCATCTGTAATGCAGAACACCTGGGTTCCATCCCTGAGTTAGGAAGGTCCCCTGGAGGAGGGCATGGCAACCATCCCAATATTCTTGCATGGAGCATCCCCACAGACAGAGCCTGGCGGGCTCCTCTGGGGTTCATGGGGTTGCAAACAGCTGGACACGATTGAGCGACTAAGCGCAGCAAGTGATGAAAGTACTCAGAAAAAAATGAACTTGGTTAGGACTAACAGCTTTTGAGTGAGAACAACTGTTCAAAGATTTGAGATCTGAGTAAAATAGCAATAGTCAATTAAGAAAAAAAAACATACCAGTTGATTTCAAGTGTTTTTCTGTAGTTCTTGATAAGTCATCAGATATTGATACTGTTCACAGGTTGCTATTTGAATCAATGCCATGTTTGAAGTGGTTGAAAAGTTTATTAATGTGAATATTCTCTGTGTACAAGAAAGAATGCTCTCAAAGGAGCTGAGTAACTATAAGTGCACTAAAACCTGAAGAAGAATCTGGTAAGATACATTAGTAATAAAAATGCATGTATAGTAGAAATGGGAAAAGTTGGACAAATATTGAAAACTTGTGAAAATGCAGTATGGCTAAGGCCTATATACATTCTTTGTAATATTCTTGCAGGTATCTGTGGAAAACATTCGACCTCTTTCATTTGCTGATGTAACGATGAGATTCATTTGCTCTTATGATTTAACTGTTGTCAATTGTGTCAGGTTTTGTAAGAAACAAAGGAGCAAGAATCTGACTTGACTTACTTCATAGAAATTGGATGGCTCCGTTCAGTTCAGTTCAGTTGCTCAGTCGTGTCTGACTCTTTTGACCCCATGAATCGCAGCACGGCAGGCCTCCCTGTCCATCACCAACTCCCGGAGTTCACTCAGACTCACATTCATTGAGTCAGTGATGCCATCCAGCCATCTCATCCTCTGTCGTCCCCTTCTCCTCCTGCCCCCAATCCCTCCCAGCATCAGAGTCTTTTCCAATGAGTCAACTTTTCGCATGAGGTGGCCAAAGTACTGAAGTTTCAGCTTTAGCTTCATTCCTTCCAAAGAAATCCCAGGGCTGATCTCCTTCAGAATGGACTGGTTGGATCTCCTTGCAGTTCAAGGGACTCTCAAGAGTCTTCTCCAACACCACAGTTTAAAAGCTTCAATTCTTCGGCGCTCAGCCTTCTTCACAGTCCAACTCTCACATCCATACATGACTACTGGAAAAACCATAGCCTTGACTAGATGGACCTTAGCCGGCAAAGTAATGTCTCTGCTTTTGAATATATTATCTAGGTTGGTCATAACTTTTCTTCCAAGGAGTAAGCGTCCTTTAATTTCCGTAGTGGTAACATTTCACTGAGGGCTTGTTGTTGTTTTGTTTTTTAGAACGGGACCAAAACATGTTTTCTGAATGGAAAGAATTTCTTCAACCACAATTAACTATACAGATTATAATATTTCTTAATTGCTGTGGTTCAGTCACTCGGTTGTGTCTGACTCTGCAGCCTCGTGGACTGCAACACGCCAGGCTCCCGTTTCTTTCACTATGCCCCAGAGTTTGCTCAAACTCACATCCATGGAGTCAATGATGCTATCTAAGTACCTCATCCTGGGTGCCCCCTTCTCCTCCTGCCCTCAGTCTTTCCCGGCGTCAAGAGCTTTCTCAGTGAGTCAGTTCTTCGCATCAAGTGGCCAAAGTATTGGAGTTTCAGCTTCAGCATCAGACCTTCCAACGCATATTCAGGACTGATTTCCTTCACGTTCGACTGCTTTGATCTCCCTGCTGTCCAAGGGACTTTCAAGAGTCTACTCTATCACCACAGTTCAAAAGCATCAGTTCTTCAGTGGTCAGCCTTCTTCATGAACCAAGTAAAATGCAGAACAGTGCTTCTGTGCAGCTTATGCAGCGGTGTGCTCACGTCAACACCTGCTGTTTGAATCACAAGTACTGTTAAGCTGTTTTAACACTTATCATGCTGTAAAAAGTTAAAACAAGAAGTTTTCCCATACAAATCTGTGGTGGATGTATTTCCTGAGCTGAAACTACAGATTCAGACAGTCGGAGTGGGGTGGGGGAGGGGTGTTTTTTAGACCTTTGCGCAAGTGTAAAATAAAATTTCACATTTCAAAATCCATTCAACCGTATAGTTGAGGAGCTTTCACCTAATTTTCAAACAGAAGTGATTAATCTTCAGTATAATAACATACTAAAAGATACATATCAAGAGAAGAATCTAATAGAATCCCGTAAATAACTCCCAAGTGATGAATACATTTAATTGAAGTTATAAGCTTGTGGATTGATCTCAGTATTTAACAGCACTAATCTGTGTGGAAAAACACTGAATCAAATATGTAAAATCTAATTACATCGTAGCACGAGGCACTACATTCAATCTCCATTAAGCAAAATGTTATCCAGAATTGCTAAGATCAAAGCTTATTTCTCATTTGAACTGTGGTTTCTAATGTTTCTATGGACTTCTGATTGTTTTCCTCCTACTTTTTGAATTCTGTATCTTTTCCCTTTCCTTTAGATTTTCCAAATTTCTATCTTGATATCAGTTCTATTATACCTCCTTTTTTTTTGTCTTAAAGTCCTCTCCTGTGACTACCAACCCTTTTCTTCCTTATCTACCTTGAATATTTATCCCTAGCCATGTAGCACCGTTTTGTGAGGGGACTTTAAGAGAAGTTGAATTTCTACCTATTCCCAACCGCATATTTTATGACAGCCAGCTGTTTTTTCTAAGACTCTGTTTCAGTACATTCCTAAAATGGGGTTCATGAGATATATTTCTGGACCTGAAAATATTTTTGTTTTTCCCACATCTGATGAAATTTTTGACTGGATATAAAAATCAAGGGCTTCCCAGGTGTCTCAGTGGTAAAGAATCCGCCTACCAATGCAGGAAACCTGGGTTAGATCCCTGTGGAGGAAAGATTCCCTGGAGAAGAAAATGGCAACCTACTGTAGTGTTTTTGCCTGGAATATTCCATGGACAGAGAAGACCAGTGGGCTGCAGTTCTTGGAGTCATAAAGATTTGGACACCACTGAGCACAGAAATTTATTACTGTCATTCTTCTCCACAACCTTTTAGTGTAGCCAGTCTGTTGTCATTCAGTGCTCATTTATTAATGATGCCGTATCATGATTTATTCTCAATCTAGAGTGTATTTCACAACTTCCAAATAATTTGAATGCTGGCCATTTTATAGTCACGATCTAGGTATGAGTCTCTTTCTTCTTTCTATTCAGAACTCTCCAGGTCATCTTCTTGACAAAAACGCTAGCTTATTTGTCTCCACTAACTTTTATCTCATTGTTGAATAGTCAAATATAGGACATCCTTCATTGCTCTTGAATATCTTTGATTTTTCTTTTCAAAATTTATATTTACCAATTTGTTTTTTCTTTTGTCTGTATCTTTGGAGAGTTCTTCAAAATTATTTTCTTGTTGTCTTATTATTTTAATTAGCAATTATATGTTTACTTCCTTAGAGCTCTGGCTGCAATAATTCTAATTAAATCTCCCTAAGAACAAATGCAAGTGTTAATTGTTAATGTTTTTGATATACTTTTGGGTTCTTCTAGGACATTTTTTTCTATTTGTCTTGGCTTTTTAAAGTTAGTTGTTGAGTGATGTTGTATCATCTATTCATATTTTGAATTAAGACAGTAAAGAAGACCTCTATATACTTAGGTAAGTAAATATAGTCAACTGGCTTTTGCTTTAAGGTAAGTGGATGAGGTACTACCTATTACACTGGAAAACCTTAAATGCCAAAAAGAAAAAAAAATTAACCCAATATGATAAAATTTAAAGTATCAACTTTACCTTTACAGCTAATTTTTATAATTTCCATTGAGAATAAATTTCTGATATATTTACTTAGGCTTAAGTGCTTAACTGAAAGCTCTCTATATCCACATAGCGTACAGAGAGGAGTGAGTAAATCAAGAGTTCTATGTATAATTAGTTCCTCTGCCTCCAGCTTTGTGCTTATCTTTGCCTCTCCCTTTGCTGAACCTGTGGTTCACCGTGGCTCCCTCTCTGAATGCAGCTTCACTAGCATGTATCTAGACTAGGAATTCCTCTGCTCTCTCTAATAATCTATAGCAGCAATTTCCTTTTGTTTTTTCAAACACTGTTGAGAATTATATTCAGTAATGTCATATCCTCATGTTCTTTTTTTGTTTTAATTTATTCTGTATACTTTAATGGGGTATTGAGACAGAGGAGAGAAAATGAGACATGTCTCCATCTGCCATATTGAAATGGAAACATACAAAAATGTATCAAGTTCATATTGTGTGGCAGCAGTTTGCCATATTTATTTGAACAAGACAAAACTGTTTTTGACCTTTTAAATTTTACCTGCCAATGTCAGCAACAGTTGATAAGTTACCATATATAGACACAATGGAGTATTACTCAGCCCTTAAAAAAAGTAAGTTTGACACAGTTCTAATGAGATGGATGAAACTGGAGCTGATTATACAGAGTGAAGTAAGCCAGAAAGAAAAACACCAATACAGTATACTGACACATATATATGGAATTTAGAAAGATACTAATGATGACCCCGTAAGTGAGACAATATAAGAGACACAGAGGTATAGAACAGACTTTTGGCTTCAGAGGGAGAGGGTGGGATGATCTGGGAGAATGGCAATGAAACATGTATACAATCATATAAGAATTGAAGCGCCAGTCTATGTTCAATACAGGATACAGGATGCTTGGGGCTGGTGTACGGGATGATCCGGGGAGATG
>SJYC01043050.1:0-28753 GCA_006408675.1 Madoqua kirkii
AGTCCCAGCCCCCACCCTTTAACTGTGCTTAATCTCCCTGGTGCTATGACAACCATGGAACTGCTCATTAGGGCTACTAATTTATACTTTAATCATTATATTAAAATCCAACAAAACCACCAGATGGTAAACGCAACCCAAGAGAGACAGCTTCTAGGCTGCGTCTGAAGATTTACAACACAAATGCCATACTGGGACTTGAGATTTGAAATGCCATTCGGTTGCTCTTTAAGTCCAGTTTTGTATTTAAATTAAGGAGAAAACAAAGAATGAAACCACTCTTATTGAGGTTAGAAAATGATCTAAATGCCAAATCCAATCATGTCCATTTTATAAGCCACAGGTCAAGTGTCACCATCTCTGTGAAGTCAAACACCCTACTTGGATACAACTCAGACAAAGCTTGTCATCTATAACTCAGTCTCACTCACTGGGCAGAAACTCCTAGGGAGTAGCACACGCTTCCATCTCTGAATGCATACTGCTTGATACCGGTCAGTCTTGTGCAATAAATAAACTGAGGACTTGATAGGTTACCCAGGAAAACCCAATTACCACACGTTTTCTCTGAAGGGCTTATAATAAGAACAAACTAAAACAACAGAGGAAAAACCTGGAATGTTTCCAGGGAAAACTGTTCTGGATTATAGAATCAGGAAATCTGCTACAATTTTAAGAGGAAAATACCACTGTTTGGGCCGTACTATTTTGTGATCTGTCCCTAACTCTTTAACATCAGAGGCCCAAACTTTAGAAACTTCCTTATGGAAATCACATTTCTTAGTGAAGTGAATGAGCACTCATCATTTGCATGCAAGAGAGAAAGGCCCACTGCACGTTGTTTTAGATGTATTATGTCTGAAACACATCAAGGAAGAGGGTCACTGTACCCGCCAAGAGCACTGGACTACTCCAAAGGGGCTCACCATCTTACTTCCAACAAAATTACTTCTGAGAACCCAGAGTAATGACGACCTACCTGGCAATACCTAAAGCTATGTTTCTATGCTTTCTATGTTTCTAAGCATCTAAAATACTCTGGCTCCTTGGAAGAAAAGCTATGACAAACCTAGACAGTGTATTAAAAAGCAGAGACATCAATTTGCCAACAAAGGTCCATCTAGTCAAAGCTATGGTTTTTTCAGAAGTCATGTACAGATTCGAGGGTTGGACCATAAAGAAAGTTGAGTGCCAAAGAATTGATGCTTTCGAACTGTGGTGTTGGAGAAGACTCTTGGGAGTTCCTTGGACAGCAAGGAAATCAAACCAGTCAGTCCTAAAGGAAATCAACCCTGAAATGTTCACTGGAACTAATGAACCTGAAGCTCCAATACTTCGGCCACCTGATGTGAAGAGCCGACTCACTGGAAAAGATCTCGATGTTGGGAAAGCTTGAGAGTAGGAGAAGGGGGCATCAGAGGATGAGATGGGTTATATGGCACCACTGAGTCAATGGACATAAGTCTGAGAAAACTTATGGGAGATAGTGAAGGACAGGAAAGACTGGCATGCTGCAGTCCATGGGGTCACAAAGAGCTGGACACCACTGAGCGACTGGACATCAACAATAATCTTTCTACGACATCATCCACCTTGACCTTGAGATTTGGCTGCTCAACTACTCCTTACCATCCAGGCCCCTCCCTCAGTTTTTTCCACTCACTCTTTCCTGAGGTCAGAGACTAATTAGGTGAACCCACACAAAGGTGTCTGAGGAGGGTTAAGGGGAGGGGTGGGAACAGCAAAGGAGAAAGGAGGAAAAGCAAATCCAGTGCATCCTAATTCCCACCCACCCAGCCCTTCCCTTCTTGTCACTGGCAGTGCTTTGTAGTCTTTCTCAGCCCAGCCCCCAGTTTCCTCATTCTTCCTTAGCTGCCTCACCCTTTCCACAAACCCTGCTGCCTCCAAACAATTCTGCTTCTGCCCTGCAGGCACTCAGCTCCAGCCTGGCCAACTTCTCCTGCATTAGCACAAAGCACTGAGGATGATGAATCTACCTGGAGAGGGGCAAGGGGAGGCCAGGACAGTGATGGCTAATGTAACCTGGAGACTAAACTGGGGCTTATATCACCATCCCACAACTGTGTCTTTGAGAAATACACTAAGTTTCAAATCATCATAAAATCTTAGAACACAATCCTCTTTGAAATTGGGGGCTGCCTGCAATTCTTTCCTGAAGAGTTACAAACATGTTGTTATGAATCTGGAAATGTTAAGTTGTTGGATTCATGAAACATATATACTCTAAAGGAGACCATACAGGCTACCCCAAGCTTGGCAAATGTCTGTTTACAAATCCAGAATCTAGTGAGTTTCTGTGAACCAGTCCCCTCTAAAAGATCCAGAACATCCTCTCCAAAGCCTAAGAAACTGTTAGACACTTTTTTGATTCACTTCAGCAGAAAAATTTTGAAGAGTTCATTTGTGTTTTTTCTTATCATTTTAGAAGCACAGGGTGTTGAATTTTAATTACTCTAAAACACAGATCTGTATTTTCAACAGCCAGATTGTCAAATAGGATTTCCAGTTGGATCCACTCAGCACACCTGAAACAGATGCCCCACTTCTCATTTACCTTATTTTGGGGGTAGCCAGGTATCCTCCTCGGGAAGCTTTAATTCTTTCTCTTTCCATGCGCAATGTTGTTTACACAAGGTACGACCTCCCAGGCAACACTGTTAGCCTGGCTCTGTGACTGAAGGCTTTTGATTCAGCTGGCACATTTTAGGACTCTCCAGCCTGCTCAGGCCTCCCTGCGCCAGGCCTAAACAAAAATCTCCATGGAAAGCGAAATTCAAAAGCAGAACTCACCCCTCTTTAACCAGGCTGCCCTACTTGACAGCTTCAACCTGTCCAAAGCCGCCCTCAGTTTCCTGAGGCCTTGAGAAAAAGCCCTTCTTATGAATGCCATCCGGTTGCACTGGCTGGATGTGTACATTAACCCCTGCCATCCTCGTTCACCCTGACCAGAGCAGCAGTGCCCTAAAGGCATAAGAAGTGAACCAGATGAAGAACAAGTTCCAGAAGTTTACAGTTTGTATTAGAGATAATCACAAACCCTTCAGATCAAGTCTGAGGGTCAACAGAAAACTTAACACTAAGGGTCAAATCTCCAATTTCAAGGAAAAAAAAAACTTCATTTTAGCTAAGGATAGGAGTATATCACAAAGCCCTGATGGCTCAGATAGTAAAGAACCCACCTGCAATGCAGGAGACCTGGGTTCAGTCTCTGGGTCAGGAAGATGCCCTGGAAAAGGGAATGGTAACCCACTCCAGTAGTCTTGCCAGGAGAATTCCACAGAGGAGCCAGGTGGGCTATAGTCCATGGGGTAACAAAGAGTCGGACATGACTGAGTAACTAACGCTTTCCCCTAGATGGTTATCTGGCACCTCAAATCCAACATATCCCAAAAGCAAACTCACTACCCTTATTCCAAACCAAATCCTATCTCAATTGTTGGCATCCACTCGTTGCTCAAGTGGAGAAGGCGATGGCACCCCACTCCAGTACTCCTGCCTGGAAAATCCCATGGACAGAGGATCCTGGTGGGCCACAGTCCACAGGGTCGCTAAGAGTTGAACACGACTGAGCGCCTTCACTTTCACTTTTCACTTTCCTGCATTGGAGAAGGAAACGGCAATGCATTCCAGTGTTCTTGCCTGGAAAGTCCCAGGGACAGGGGAGCCTGGTGGGCGGCCGTCTATGGGGTCGCACAGAGTCGGACACGACTGTAGTGACTTAGCAGCAGCAGCATGTCACAAAGAAGCCAAATTCGTCCCTTCAACATACACACACACAATAACACACAAAACCTTTTTAAAAGGAGGGCAGTACCAGCACAAACTAACACAGCATTGTAAAGCAACTATTCTCCAATAAAAAATTATTCAAAAGGAGGGCAGCATCAACAAAACTGTTCCATGGTAAGATGAGCAGGCATGAAAACAGAAAACAGACTTTTTTAAAAAGTTGGATACTTTATTCCCCATTGAAATATTTACACCAAGGGAGAGGTTTTCACCTAGGTACTAGCATTCAGAGTGCTGCTAAGTCACCTCAGTGGTGTCCAACTCTGTGCAACTCCATAGACGACAGCCCACCAAGCTCCCCTATCCCTGGGATTCTCCAGGCAAGAAAACTGGAGTGGGTTGCCATTTCCTTCTCCAGTGCATGAAAGTGAAAAGTCAAAGTGAAGTCGCTCAGTCGTGTCATACTCTCAGTGACGCCATGGACTGTATGTAGTTCACCAGGCTCCTCCATCCATGGGATTTTCCAGTCAAGAGTACTGGAGTGGGGTGCCATTGCCTTCTCCGAACATTCATAGTAGACAGCTGGAAACAGGATGGAGTCAGATTTAGAAAAGTTAAGGCAAAGGAGGTAAGCCTTTTTGGGTTAAAGGAGGAAGGGCAGAGAGGATTATGAGCAAAGAAAAGTGCCAGGAGAGCATCTGAAAGGTAAAAGAACAATTCATTTTACTTGGTGCAACAACTAAGATTTTGCTTAATTTGATTTATTCAATTCATCCAATAATTCTTTTTTTTTTGAGGCTCTACTATGTGCCACACATGTTAATATTTCTACAGAAGTCCTATTTTAAGACCTAAGCACTCAAAGGCTTGAAGTTAGTCACCTAAGAAAGAATATAAAGACTTTCAAAACGGTCTGTGTGCTTTGTGTTAAACACAAAACACTTTCAACACAATGCCAAGGCTCCCTTTGTGACTAGGGAGAGGGAAGGAAGCTGCTCCTGGGGTTAGGAAGCTGCTCCCCTTTGCCCTTCTTTTGCTCATTCTTCCATTTAGTCAACCAAATCTACCGCTCCCTACTAAGACCCTTGCTTGGCCTCATGCAGGACAAAAAGATATGACCAGAACTCTTCATGAAGCCTGAAACCAAACACCAATCAGGCATGGCAATAAACAATTCTACCATAAAGAAGACCGAGACAAAGGACACCACAGCATCAAAGCATAACTAGGAGATCAGAATAGGAGGTAAACACGTTGTACTAGTTCACTGTGGAAGCTTCAGAAAGCAAAGGATTGCTGAGCTGGACCATCAAGGACAAACAAGGTTTCAAAAAAGACAGATGATGTAGGCACAACAGGGTAGAAGTATGTATACAAAAGTGAGAAAGGCAGGAGTTATGTTTCTTCTGCATTTTTTCTATCTCCATCTGAAGTTAGTAATTAGCCTTCAACAAGTAAAATAAATAATCCTCAAAGAGTAGTGAATTTTGCAAATTTAGAGGTTTTATCTGACAAGGGCACCAAAGTTAAGGGCACACATATATTTCAAAAACTTCACAGATTTCTTATACCCAGCAAATAAACCTCATTGACTTGGACAACTCTGTCCTCTAGGGTCTTGCTCTGTATTCCAAGTTGGTAATTTTAAGTCAACGACTTAAAGGTTACATTGCAAATACCCATCCTGACTACATGATAAAAAGAGACTGCACTTTGGAAATAACAATATATGCTTAACTAAACCACTCTCTCAAACTGGGTCATTTGTAGAAACGTGATGAACCTAGAGAGTTATATAAAACTGAAGTAAGTCAGAAAGAGAAAAACAAATATTATATATTAACCCATATATGTGGAATCTAGAAAAATGGTATAGATGATCTTATTTGCAGAGCAGAAACAGAGACGCAAATGGATATCAAGGGGGAAAATAGGGATTGGAGGAATTAAAAGACTGGGATTGACACATGTATACTATTGATACGATGTATAAAATAGATAACTAATGAGAATATAGTGTATAGCACCAGAAATTCTACTCAATGCACTGTGGTGACCTGAATGGGAAGGAAGTCCAAAAGGGAGGGGATATAATGTATGAAAGTGAAAGTGAAGTCACTCAGTCGTGTCTGACTCTTCGTGACCCTGTGGACTGTAGCCTACCAGGCTCCTCTGCCCATGGGATTTTCCAGGCAAGAGTACTGGAGTGGGGTGCCACTGCCTTCTCCAGAGGATCTTCCTGACCCAGTGATCGAACCTGGGTCTCCTGCATTGCAGGCAGACACTTTAACCTCTGAGCCACCAGGGAAGCCTGATACGTATGGCTTATTCATTCTGCTGTATAGCTCTGGTTTTTCCTGTAGTCATGTATGGATGTGAGAGGTGGACTGTGAAGAAGGCTGAGCGCTGAAGAATTGATGGTTTTGAACTGTGGTGCTGGAGAAGACTCTTGAGAGTCCCTTGGACTGCAAGGAGATCCAACCAGTCCATCCTGAAGGAGATCAGCCCTGGGATTTCTTTAGAAGGAATGATGCTGAAGCTGAGACTCCAGTACTTTGGCCACCTCATGTGAAGAGCTGACTCATTGGAAAAGACTCTGATGCTGGGAGGGATTGGGGGCAGGAGGAGAAGGGGACGACTGAGGATGAGATGGCTGGATGGTATCACTGATGTGATGAATTGAGTCTGAGTGAACTCTGGGAGATGGTGATGGACAGGGAGGCCTGGCGTGCTGCGATTCATGGGGTCACAAAGAGTCGGACACGACTGAGCAACTGAACTGAACTGAACTGAATGTAACATTGTAAAGCAACTATACGCCAATAAAAATTAATTTAAAAATAAAATCAAATAAACCACTCTCTTGCCAAATGACCTGTCCCCACCTACGAGATCTTAACCTATCTCACAGGGTTGCTGAGGGTTAATTTCAGTGATACACAGGTCTGTCTGACAGACAGTGTTACCTGGAATGCTGGTGTCTGGGTCCAAGTTGGAGCTGGCCGTCTGGAGCTTCATACGGTTCCTCTACCTCATACACGTTTGCATCAGTGTCCTCCACACTGCTGGAATTCTGCTGTTCCAACTCAGGCGTTTTCCCCAAGGCCGTAACAAACGGCAAATTCTCATACTCTGGTATTTCCTCATAATGGCGTATATTTTCATACTCTGGTGCACAGTCACTGGTAACAGATTTGCAAGGTGCCTGCAAGGACGACTCCCTGGAGAGCATTTGGTCATCCAGGGACTCGGCTCTTGGTCCATCAGCTGCACTGGTATGGCCCCGCAACTTCTTCCTCTTCTTCTGGGACTCCAGACTATAGTTATCTGCCGAATATGCCTTGATGGGTTTACCTCTCTTCTCTACCGATGAGCCATGCCAATCACTCTCACTCCTTGTTTGCTCCCCACCTGCCAGGCTGCCTGAGGTTGTGTCTCCAAGTTGGCTATTCTTGGACCAAAATTTCTGGAAGTCACTCTTCATGAAACAGATGGACAGCTTCATATTGAGCAACTTCTTTAAAGAGTTCTTCTTGTGAGAGTCTTTGCAAGGCTTAGTGCACCTTTCCATATCCATAGCAGATAATGATTTTGCTCTAGGCTTGGTCAGGGCACTGGGAGTCTCACTGTTTGAGGATATGGTGACGGACTTTAAGGAATCTGGGGTCCCTGAAAAGGGGATAATGGGATGAGGTAACTTCCACACTGGCTTCTCTGAAGCCCGTTTAGGCATATCAAAGGAGGATGACATACCATTGTTGGGGCACATAAATGCTGCACGTGATCTCTTTCTAGACCCTTCTCTGAATCTTTTTCTTCATTTGAGGGGTAAGAACTTTTCTCCACAAGCTCCTCAGAGGCAGCCTTTTTAAGCACTCCGGCAGCAGGCAAACTGTGTCTTTGAGGTTTTTTGGGGACAACTTTTGCCGAACTTTCACCTTTTATCATAGATTCCTTTCGCATTTGAGGGGCAGACACTCCTGGGTTAGAGGCAGTAGACAAATGTTCGCTGCAGGTTAATTTGAGCTGCTTGGGCAGGCTCATAGATAGAGTACTGCATCTTATAAAACTGGTTCCTTTGTCCTCGGCAAGTGACATACAAGAACTATCTCCTGACTTGTCGTCAGAACTCAAGTTAGAGTCTGTTTCTAAAGGAGCTGCCATTTTTTCAGAGGAAAATGTTTCAGGACACATGGTTTTCTGTGAATAGACCGAGTTTTGTCTGTCACCAGTGAGGTCCACATTCAATTCACCTTTATTTTCTGGCTTTACTTTGTCCACCTGTTCCTGGTTACACAAAGCAGTCTGATGAAAGACACTGATTTTACTGTTTTTCAAACTATCTTCGAAAAGATGAGGCAAGCTGTCTACATTCTGTGATTCTTCAGTACTTTCACTAGGAGTATCTATATGTCTCTGGCGTAAGAGGTGTGCAACACGTGTTTTTCTGGGCTTGGGAGTTGGAAATTTGGGAGTACATGGCACTAAATGGATTTCCAAGGGACCAAGGTCTTTGGCTTCTGATTTCTTACTATCTCCATCTGAAGATAAGAAAGGACTCCTTTTTCCATTTTCTAGAGCTTCTTGTTCAGATGAATGATCGCAAGTGTTGCTTTTTTCACTGTCATTCTGATTAGTTTCAAAATTTTGAAATTCAGTGCTAGAAAGTTGTAGGGGGCAAGGGTGATGATTAGAAATGTTTTCAAAGCTGGACAGGGAAGGTGACAAATCTGCAAATTCAATGCTGAATTGTCTGTGGGAATTACAGCCATCACTCATTTCTGGACTGTCTGTGGATCTGTGCTTCTGGGGGAAAAGAAAGGGTGACGTTCGTTGTGTTAAAACATCTTTGAGCTTCTCTTCGAGGATGCTTGCCTTTAAAACTACTTTACTCTGGCTCTTGACCCTTTCACCAACAGAATCACATTTATGCTGATTTTTTACAGCTGAAGGGGACTCACCAATTTTGTTATTTTCTAAATTCTCATGCATTTCCAGGGGCCCTAAGACAAGCTGCTTGACACACAAATTCTCTCTGTTCTCAAGCTTATGGTCACATCCAGGATGGCAGGAACACACTGGTAAAATATAATCACTGCTCGGATGCCCTCTGTTTTTGCAGTTCGAGTTGTCAATACTTTCAGAGAATTCCTGCGTATGCTCTTCCAGGTTCACGACGATTTTCCTTGATGTTGACTGTGTGATGTCCTGGACAGGTGAGGCCTTCAGAACTTTTGGTTTTGGAGCTATGGATGGTTTGGTTTTCTTTGTTGACTGTGGAACACTAGAAACCAAGATCTCGGGTTTAGGTGCGACAGGAGGTGGAGCTGGCTTATTGGTCGCCAGAATAAACTTTGGTTTGGGGGCCACTGGTGGCTTCTTAATCTCTAGAAAGGGGGAAAAAAAGAGTCTGATGACCAAAAATCCAAAGCAGAAGATCAATGATTAAGTTTGAGAACATTTTTACTTTTGACAATGCATTTTACTAGGTAGATTATTATACTACATTATGCAGAGTCAGTATTACTTTTGAAAATTCTGTAAATTGCTCTTCAAATCCAGTACATACAGCTTTTGGTATAGTGTACACTGCTTAGTAAATCCAATAGTTTTTCTTCTAACTCTGGAACAGATCACCATATCTTTAGTCAACATTAAATGAAACAACTGGCTTTTGCTTAGATCTGTATAGTAGGAGAGGATACTGTGGTTCATTTACTGAGTTCAAGAGCTGAATTTGCCTAAGGTTTACATAGGATATGACCCAAACGTCTCATGTGAATAGCAGTATTCTTCTATTTCAAAGATATACAGTGGAGTTGTATAAAATGCCCTTTATCAATGACCTATCTCACTTGGACCCCAAAATAACCTAAAAGAGAATACAGAAACTAGAAATTTCCCAAACTTAAACACTGAAAATTATCGATACTGTACTATTTGAGGCTCTTAATAAAGCGGTATTTTTCCTGTGCAGGGGTTGTCAAATGGGAATTTCCATTATCATTCTTCACTGAGCTTTATTTTTAGAAAGTCACATGTCTACACTCCACCCCAGTGATTACGATGTGTACCCCTCATTTATAACCACAGTTCTAGTGCATTTAAAAGATGACCATAATTCCTATGGCAGCAATTCTTTCTTGACATTATATTAAAAGGACTTAATAAGCACCTTATAAGCACTGTGTTAGATTTCGACAGATCTGCTCTAGCCTACAGGAACCTAAAACTTCACACAAAAGGCCTATAAAATGAAGTTACATAGTCTGAACATCCACATTTTTTAAAGTTCTTTTATGTTTTTCTACCTATACTATCATTTTTCACCCTGTCATATTTCTTAAAAGACTTGTGGTAAAAAATATTTTTGGACCTTTCAAAATATCCTCTGCTGGACACTGTTTAAGTGCTTCGATACACAGAGACTTTGATTCTTCACTTTGTGGTGAGTTTCTTTTCAACAAAGGAAATTAGTCACAGCACTCCAATTCGGGAAGATATTACAGGGACACAAGGAGAAAAAAAAAAAAGTAGGGTGCTCTACTTCCTTTTTACCAATCAAGGAAGAATTTCTCAAACCTCTTCAACTAAGGTCACCTAATAAAAGATGTCTTCTCATTTAATTCTTCAGTATAATGTTATAATAAAAAAAAGATATGAGGTAGTTCCAAAATGCCTTAATATAAATTCCCAAAGCCATGCAATTTCAGTTAAATGTTCAATAAGCACGTTATTATTTTGCTTGTTCTTTTTAGGTAGAAAAAAATTTTAAACCATTCAAACCCTAATGATAAAGCTTAAACCCTTGACTTATTTAGTAAAGTCTTAAGAGAAAGTATGACTGCCCGAGGCTTCTTCCTAACCTCCCATCTTATTCAAGATAAAGAAGACTGACAGACTGTCACACTGATTTCATTTCTGTAACCATTCTGAAAACATCCTACCTCTGGGCATTTTGAAGGAATTTAAAAAAAAAGTTTTGCAACATGGAAAAGAGTTCTGGGGACTGGCTGCAGAGCAGTATGAATGCACTTACCACTACTGCTCTGTACACTTAGAAATAGTATTAGACGCTAATTTATGTTAGGTTATTTTACCATAGCTAAAAAATCCAAAACCAAAAACAAAAAGACCTCTGATCTCATTAACCTTTTACTGAATCTTAAAGCCTGTTCAGAAATTTCAGGGTCATTCACTCAATCAACTTTTGCTATTTCAGTTCAATCTTTTTTTTAATCTTTGGTATCAACCTTACTCTTTTTTTAAAATACGTTTGGTACAGGGTCTGCTTTCAAGAATCATAAATCTCTTACTGTTCCAGAAACTCAATTAACTACATGAACTATGGTGATTACCAACAAATACAGCACAGCATTATGTACCCAACTTCCTCAACACATACTGAGTGAATTAAATAAAGAACTGTGAACTTTGGCTTAGTTAATGCAGTTTTGGAGGAAACCAATAATGTACCTGGGAGAGCTGACTAACCTAATCATGTGTTTTTATGCAGAATTGGTTGCCTCAATTTCCTTACTTGTAAATGAGGGATTTGAACAGATTACTCTAGAGTCTAAATGATTTTGAGGTGATATGTCTGAGATACCTGCTTCAGGAGAACCCTTAGATTCCGGAGCCCTTTGCCCTGAGTGATTTTTCTTCAGTGTACCTCCCTCTGTCTTCCCCACAAGGAGACAAGCTCCAGGAGGACAGGCACTTTGTCTCTTTGCTGTATCCCCAATGCTGAACACTGGGCCTGGAACAGACAGGGTTGCCACATACACATAGTCTTTACTATGTCACAGTAATAAGATATTTCTTTAAAAAAAGAAAATTTAATATCCATTTAAACATAGAATAATAATATGTTTGTAGGTTCTTAATTATTAGTAGGATTAAGTATTCAACTAACTCAGTACAGCGCAGCAATATTTGAAATTCATCATTATTTTCAGTGGCTCTATTTTGAAAGAAACACAAATCAAAAAATAACAAGCCATTATATGACAGTCTGCTCCAATGTCAAATTTGCAATAAATCCAGCACCTTTGGATGTTAATACTGTATCAACAGTCAGAAGAAACTTTTTAGAGCATAGCAGCAAATCTTTTATTTACACAGCCGTTTGGCTCCAGGGAAAAATAAGGTGAGAGTGTAAAGCACTAGTACCACTATTCTAACAATTACAAACACACTCGTCATCTATTACACACGGTCCACGTGCAACACTTTGAGCTACTAGACCAGCCAAAAAGCAAAGCACAGCACATGTACACTGAGACCTGTACATGTTCAAAAAGGTATAAAACACATTCCTATAATTAGCTCTCTTCCTCTCATATACCGATTTAAAGAATTCTAAAATCTCTATGTGGGCCTACTCTTTCACAGATGCAGAAAAACAAAGCAAGCTCTTCTTTAGAATACATATAATGTAGATATTCTACATTTTTCTTATGTCCTTAAATTAAGCCAACCAGCCCAAACAATACCACAGATTAGGTTCAGTGTAAACAGACATCTCCCCCAGTTGCAAATAATGTTCCTAAAGTTTTAGTGAATTTAAATTTTGTTCCAAAGAGCATCATAAACAGCTTGTCAGAATGATGAACACATAATTTTGTTAGAAGATGGAAATAAAATCCCAGTTCTTTTCTATATTCCCCATTTAGACATGAGAAAAAATTATAATAAATCTTAACAGATGGGCAAACAAAAAAGTCGTTAATGCTTCTCAGCCAGCTATGCTAAAAACCAACTAATTCAGCTAAACAC
Source organism: Madoqua kirkii (assembly GCA_006408675.1). Taxonomy (NCBI): domain Eukaryota; kingdom Metazoa; phylum Chordata; class Mammalia; order Artiodactyla; family Bovidae; genus Madoqua; species Madoqua kirkii. The sequence continues at coordinate 12,529 of SJYC01043050.1, forward strand.
AGGAAGTGTCCCACACTTTGAGCTACTAGACCAGCCAAAAAGCAAAGCACAGCACATGTACACTGAGACCTGTACATGTTCAAAAAGGTATAAAACACATTCCTATAATTAGCTCTCTTCCTCTCATATACCGATTTAAAGAATTCTAAAATCTCTATGTGGGCCTACTCTTTCACAGATGCAGAAAAACAAAGCAAGCTCTTCTTTAGAATACATATAATGTAGATATTCTACATTTTTCTTATGTCCTTAAATTAAGCCAACCAGCCCAAACAATACCACAGATTAGGTTCAGTGTAAACAGACATCTCCCCCAGTTGCAAATAATGTTCCTAAAGTTTTAGTGAATTTAAATTTTGTTCCAAAGAGCATCATAAACAGCTTGTCAGAATGATGAACACATAATTTTGTTAGAAGATGGAAATAAAATCCCAGTTCTTTTCTATATTCCCCATTTAGACATGAGAAAAAATTATAATAAATCTTAACAGATGGGCAAACAAAAAAGTCGTTAATGCTTCTCAGCCAGCTATGCTAAAAACCAACTAATTCAGCTAAACACAGGAAGTGTCCCTCTTTTAAACACCACAAAAATGTCTGTGGATTTAATTGTAAAGTTGATAAATATAAAAATAGCCTGCAATATTTGAGAGTCATTCAAATGAAATAATACAATTTCAAACTGAGACATAGATCAGGTTTACATATTTAAATGTCAATTAAATGCTTCTGTATCTGTCCATTTATAAACTGTTGGGACTGGAACTGAAAGTTGTCACATCCAAGGTACGAATTTTAAATGCGTTTGACAAAGGAAGGAAAAGTTTAAACGGGCTGGAAGGATTTCAAAATCTCCAATAATTTTAAATGTAAATGTAAAATTTGTCTTGTTCATTACACTGAGGCACAGAAATTTAGGATGAAAATACTTCACCTCAAGTAAGTAGAAAGCCTTCCTTTGGTAAAGAAAGAAGAGTTTGTAAATAACGTAATTCTCACTATATGATGACATCCTCTACACACACATATAACATCAAAGGGAAGACCAACAACATCTTCAGAGATACTACTACAGGAACACTGCATTTTACTCCTATTGGCTAACTTCTCAGCTCCTTAATTTGTAATCAGATTACACCTAGCAGTACAATCTCTAGCATATCTAGTCTTCAGAAAGAACACAAATCAGAACATTTAGGGTGCCGTTTGACAGTTTCAAGTTGCAAGAATTTAAAACAAATGCCAAGAAAAGCTAAGAAAATTTAATCTGATACTTAACTGCTGATTCTAGAAGTAACTTTGGAGTCTTACGCTGTCTATTAAGTGTATAATGAAGGTTTCTTTCTTTCAGTGTGGGCGAAATTGTCATTTTAAAAAACTTTAAAAAATAAAAATTAAAAAATCTTAATACTGAATATATTATTAAGTTCTAATTGAAAAGTTAACCTCTGTTCTTATAAGTGAATATAATACCACTTTAGTAATTATTTCGGAAAATAGGAACTGTTCCTTCTGAACGTTGTCCATAAAATTCTTCAGAGCGCACACAAAGGTAATACAACAGGCTTTGCCACATGGATGAAGGGAAAGGACCAAGGGAGGTAGACAGAAAATAAGACTTTGTGTACACTAACCAGGTAGACAGAGGGAAAAAAAAAAGTCCACAAAAAAACCGGGTGAAGATGAACAAAAACCTTGGCATTGGCAGTTAACTCCTCTGATTCTCAGATAACAGAAGGAATCCAGCAGTAACAATGTCTACATCTCTTTACTAAGGGTCCGGGGTTTCCAGTCCTCACTGAAGTTAAAGCCACACAGCCTAGTGGCTAAGTTCAGCACTCCGGGAACGCTGCCCTTTCCTAGAATAACTGATTTCTTAACATGGGAATCTAAACTATTTTCATACGCAAAGGCAAAGTCGCTCAAATTTTAGAAAAGAAAAATAAATGCCCTCTTTACATTTCCCGTTTCTCCGGGAGCTAAGAGACCTCAACAAGGTCTTCCTTTAAAGGGAGGTCCCAAGAGACACATGACTTCCAAAGAGCCCCTCTAGCACGAAGGGACGAGAAAATCCGGCAGCAAACACCGTCAGCTCTGCACTTGCCGAAGTCCTGGAGAAAGGCACAAGGAACACTACTAACCTATCCCGGGGGAGAAAGCAGTTCCGAGCTCAAAACCTGCAGCGCGAGCTACAAACTTTCCAGCGGCAGCTCGAGCGCCTTCACTTACCGGCAGCAGAAGTCATGATTCCCCAGTGAAGCTCGCTTCCCAGGTCGCCCCTCTTAATCCCCGAGCCCCTTACAGTCCATTGTTTCAAGAATTTGGGCAGAAGAGAAAAATCCTCGCAGAGCCCACATTCCGTCCCGAAGGACCGCGGCGCAACAAGAGCGCCGCACAAAGGAAGCTGCCGGCTCCGAGGACCCGGCGGCGCTCCCCGGCGCGAGCGCCGGCGACGGGCAGGCGGGCACGAGCACCGAGCAACGGAGCTCCCGGCGGACGCCCACGCGCGCGCACAAGCAGTGCTCAAAGCGGCTTCGCTAGTGCGCGGCCTTCTCTAGCAAAAAAAAAAAAAAAAAAGAAAAAAAAGAAATCAGAGCTCCAGGCGCCCCCTGCTAGTCGCGGCCGTAAAAGGCGGACAAAAGCCCCAGCCGCCTCCAATCAGAGGGCCCAAGTTTCATCCTGTTCCCGCCCCTCCCGCCCACATGCTCAATCTTAGCCCCAATGAGCGGGCTTGAAAAGGGGGCGTGAGCTCCAAGGCATGATGGGAATTGTAGTTTTCTGCACATACGGACTGGCAGAGGCAGACGCCTGGGTGCAGCCTGTTCTCCCGCCTTCATTTCCCATCGTGCTGAGGCGGGTGGCATGGCGGAGAAGGATGACACCGGATTTTGACGAAGAGGTGGTTTTTGAGGTAAGGGGAAAATGGCGGTGGTGTGAGTTGCCTTTGTTTGAGAAGGACGAGGGAGAAGGCGAGAGGCCGACCGAGTGAGCGAGGGAGCGGGTGACGCTCCTGCCGGTCTTGGTCACCGAATCTCGTCGATTTCCGGGCCTAGCGGTGGCCGCTGCCTGACAGGTGTAGCCCGAGGCGCCCTTGCCTCGCCCAGTCTCTGCCTCGGGCCCTCCCAGAATTCCCAGCCTGGCCGGTGGACGCGAGCCCTGCGTGTTCCTTCCCGGGTGATGGAGACGCCTTGGCGGGGTGTGGGGGTGGGGTAACTGCTCCTGGTTGGGGCGGGGCGCGTCGTGGATTTTAGATACTCACTCGTACTGTTTAGCCTCCCCCTTTTTCGTCCTTGATTTTTTGGGGTCAGTATCAAGAAGTGCCCGAGGTCACCGTTCATTGTCGAGGCGTGGCTCTTCGAATGGAGGCAGCAGGTGCTAGTTTTCTAACGTGGTTTAAGATCTGTGTGTGGGACCTCCTGTGGGTGATTAGGGCCGGGGCGTCTCAGCATCTAATTCTTTTGTCCTTTGCTGTTGCTCTAGGTGTAGCTATTTTTTCTGTTTCGAGGCTTTGGTGAGAGTGCTTTTGTGTGGGGACTATTTTAAGACGTTCTCTGCCATCTTGAATGAAAAAAAAAATTCTGGTGTTTCTGTTGCCATTTATCTATCAGACACAGGCGCAAACACACACCTCTGTATAAGGCATGTGTATGAATGCTTTACCAAAGTCCATTCATCCAACTTGATTTTAAGAAATTTAAGAAAAGAAACAGCTCATTATTTACGAAAAGAGAGCTAGACAATAAATGGTGTAGAATGGTATATGTTGAAATATATGCAAACTGTCATTGGAGGGTTGGTTTGGAAACTGCCGTCTGTTCTCGGAGACGCTACACCCAGTAAATGGATATTGTAGGTGGGTCTGTTTCAAGAGAGGTGGAAGGGAGAAAATGCATTCTGAAGAACGGGAACAAAATATGCCAAGCTTGGGAGGTGTGATCATATCTGGTGCAGATTTTTCTAGGACTTGAGTGTGAACTCTGACTATGTGAAGCGGTCTGATAGGGCTAGAATGGAGAAGTAGGGAAAGATAGGCTCTTTTACCAAAAGGAAGTGTCTGATTTGAGGAGGTCAGTAGGGAATACAAGTGCCTGAGTTTCAGATATGAGAGAAGACTGAATTGAATAATGGCTTGGACAGATACTGCTAAGGTAAAACTGAGGAAACAAGTTACAAGATTGCATGTGGGACATGAAAGAGACAAAAATCTGTGTTTTTAGATTGCTAGAGAAAAGGGACTGGGTGGAATTTTTTTTTTTTTTTACCCTGTTATGTGGTTAGATATCTGAATATAATAATAATGCATGCTCATTTCTACAGCATTTCATTGTAGAAAACAAGCCACAAAATTAAAATTAAAATCACTCATCCTTTCACCCACAGATGGCCACTATTAAATTATAGTGTGTATTCTTGCCAACTTTTTCTATGCAGATGTATGTTTGATTTTTTTTAACACAAAAAAGTATACCACATAGAATTGTATATGTATTTCTCACTGAGTGTTTTCTTAACATTACTCTTTGAAAACAACATAATATCCAATATGTATATGTATCATAATCATTTTCCCATTCTTGGATAGTTATATTGTTTCAAAATGCCTTTATAATCAACACTGGCATAAGTCCATTTTTAATTGCATCTCTGATTTTTCCTTAGAATAATTTCTAGAAAGAAAACTAGTGGGTCAAAAGATAAAAACATTTTTCAAGACTTTTACGCGGAAAGGTCATACTATTTCAAGTTTCCATTAGGGATAAGAGTATTATTTTCACCAAATCCTTAGCAGCAACCTTATTACTTTACTTCAGTCTTTGCTAATTTGATAGGGAATAGAGCATTCTGCTGTTCTAATTTACATTTTTTGAATTTACTAGAAACATTTTTATTTCTTTCTTGAGCATTTCTTTTCGTATTTTCCCCCATTTTCCTGTTGGGTTTAGATTCTCAAAAAATGATTTGCATACATTTTTCATAAGTTACTTAAACCTATTTTACTTGTAGAAATTTATTTATTTATTTTGTGGCAGAACCAGGGGGCTTGTGGGATCTTAGTTCCCTGACCAGGGCTCAAACCTTGCAGTGGAAGCATAGGATCTTAACCACTGGACTTTTGGGAAGTTCCTAGAAAGGTTTTTTGTTGTTTATTTGCTTTTTCTCATATACATTAATTTTTGTTGCAGCATAATGTTCATAAGAAGAGTGCACAAATTATAAATGTGCGGACTGATCAATTTTCACATGTTGAATATACCCGTGTAACCAGGACCTGTGTTAAACTGAACATCATCAGCACACCAGAAGCTCCCTCTTACTCTCTTCCAGTCACTTCTCTCCACCCTCAAAATAACCACTCTTAAGACTTACAATAATTAATTTAGATCCCTTTTGATGTTTTTTATAGTGTACACACTATGCAGTTCCATTTGTATATGCTCTTTTTTGTCTGACTTTGCTCTCTGCTTTTGTCTGTTATATTCATCCATATGGTCATGTAAGGATTTTTTATTTCTCCATAGTATTGTGTGTGAATGTATAACTAGTTTTTAATCTACTCTATTATTAATGGTCTTTGGGTGATTTCTAGTTTGAAACTACTATGAATAGTGCTAATGTGATCACTTCAGTATATATATCTTATTGAACATATTTTTGTTGGGTATATACTTAAAAGAGGAATTACTGAGTCATAGGAAATACATACGTTCACCTTGTGTGGATGTTGCCGAACATTATTCCAACATGGTGGTACCAATTTGTACTCTTAACCAGCAGTCTAGGAGAGGTCCAGTTGCTCCACTTAACTTCACTGACACTTGCTGCTGCTGCTACTGCTGCTAAGTCGCTTCAGTCGTGTCCGACTGTGTGCGACCCCACAGATGGCAGCCCATCAGGCTGCCCCGGCCCTGGGATTCTCCAGGCAAGAACACTGGGGTGGGTTGCCATTTCCTCCAATGCGTGAAAGTGAAGTCGCTTAGTAAGTGTCCTACTCTTCGTGACCCCCATGGACTGCAGCCCACGAGGCACCTCCGTCCATGGGATTTTCCAGGCAAGAGTACTGGAGTGGGTTGCCATTGCCTTCTCCCTGACACTTGCTAATTTCCGTCTTTTTACCATTCTAGTGTGTATACTGATATCTCCTCTTGGCTTTAATTTGCATTTCCCTGATAAGGAAAGGGAGAGGGATTTTTTTATGTTTAAGGACCAGTTGTATATTCACTTTGTTTGCTGCATATTTTTATTTTGGGTTATCTCTTGATACCAGTTTGAAGGATTTCTTTACATATACTGAATGTAAGTCCTTTGGTGGATATATGCACCTCAACTGTCTCAGGTCTGTGGAAGTCTCTTAATAGTGTCTTTCAATGAACAGACTCTCTTAATTTTATTATAATTGAAGTAAATCTTTTTTCTTTTATGGTTAGTGCCTTTAAAGAAATATTTGCCTGCTCTAAGGTCACAGAGCTTTATTTTAACCTTGGGCTTCTAGATCTGTCATCCATATGGAACTGATTTTTGTGTGATATCAAGTAAAGGTCAACATATGTTTTTTTCCCACATGGATGTCTATTTAACCTGGCATTTTCTGAACAGACCATTGTTTCTTGGATGAACTACAATGTTGCCTGTGTCATAAATCAGGATACCTTGTATGTGTAGCTTTGTTTTTGGATGTTCCCTTTTCTACTAGTTAATTTGATCATTCTTGTGCCTATACTACATTATTGTAATTACTGTAACTTTTATAATAGTTCTTAGTATCTGGTAGAATAATACCCATCAGTTTTATTTTCCTTCAAGATTGCTTTGTCTATTCTTAGCCCTTTGTCTTTCTGAATGAATTTTAGAGTCAGCTTGTCATTTTCACTTTAGAAAAAGGAAACTGCAAAGATTGATTGAAATTGCTTTGAATCTCTGGACTAATTTAGGGAGAACTGACATCTTTACAGTATTGAATCTTCCAATCCACGAGCATTTTTATTGCTTGCCTTCTAAATGACTCAGGCTACTTCCTATCACTTGTGCTCTAGGACAGATTTACAAACTGGGACAACAGGGGAGGACAAATAGTTTTCCCCTCTACCCTTTGAGTTCTTGGCTGAGACTCCTGTAATAACAGATAGATTAACTAGAGGGAAAAAAAAGGGTTAATGTTGTTATGAAGTGAAATTCATCTAGAGTAGATTTAAAAGATCTTACAGACTTTGTTCACCAATTTATGTATTGGGCAGCATCCCATCTAGCAGACAGAAAGGAGTTCCTGAATCTATTTTTTAAAAAAGAGAGAGAGAGAGACTTTTATAGGCAGAGAAAGTGGGTCAGGGAAGTTAGGCTAGTAAAGAGGAGATTGGTTGTATCAAGGTCACATTCTTTTAGGGGGTGGCAGGGGTCTGTCAGGCAGATTTCCTCACTGATGCTGATTGACTGGCTTAAGATTATATTTCTGTTACTGAACAAATAAGTTCCTATGCCCAACTTGGACTTACTAGTCCAAACACCAAAACATTGAAGTCTGGAGCAGAGAAAGATTTATTGCAGGGTCTTGCAAGGAGAACGGGTGACTCATGCCCCCAAAATCCTAACTCCTGGAAGGGTTTCACAAAGCATCTTTAAAGGCCAGATGAGGGGAGGAGCATCCCAAGGTGTGTGATCTGGTCACTCAGAATTCTCTGATTGATTGATGTTAAGGTAATAGGGCCATTAACATTATCAGTTCTTACGTACCAGTAGGTCTGGGGGCTGCAGGCTCATGATGATCAGGTAGTTAATTTCTTCCATTTGGTGGTAGGAAATATGCAGGATATACTTGCTATTTCTGATAGGAGCTACAGCAGAGAATATTGGGAGAGGGGCTCTGTCCCAAGAAGGCCCCATAGGGTCCTCTTCGATTACATTTCTGGAAGAGGCCAAAAATGTAAGTCTTGGTTTGGAAAGTGGATCTTAGCATAAGTGACTCCATTTGGGGCGTGTTGTTTTATTCTTAACAACATGCATGCCCACATATATACATGGGAGATAGTGTTGTGTTGTTTTTTTTTTTTTTGAAAAAAATGGAACTAGATGATAGTTAAAGCGGTAAAAACATATTCTATTCAGGACTACTGCAGTAGGGGGAAGAGACCTCAGTATAGAACTGGATTCTGTTGCAAATACATGAATCAGTGGAAATTTAATTACTAAGAGGAAATCTTTGATTTAGAGGGGTTTTGGCTAAACCAATATACCAGGAGTCTTGCTGAATATACGCCAAGGTGGTCTGTTCCTTTATTAGTGCAAGCCAAATGCTGAGAAACTGAAGTTTGCCCAGAAGAGAGTTTACTCACAAAGCAGCCAAGGAAAACAAGCAGAAAATCCACCCTCCCGAAGGTGGGATATTTATGGAGTAAAGAAGCAGGGTGGTCTTAGTTGCAAGGAAAGGTGATTGGAGATATAGGAGAAGTGAGGTAATCAGTGTTCTTTGTAGTCATATCTAGGTTACATGCTTCTTCCAAGGATGCATGTTAAAAGATGGAGGCACTTAGCATGATCCTGGAGGTGGAGGTTTTGGCCCTCTGATGTCAAAAGGACTTTCATCCAACACCTGCGTGGGTCCAGTCTTACAGCCTGTGATCTCAACCAGTCTTAGCCAGCTCTGACTGAATAAAAGCTGACTCTTAAGTTCCTAAAAATCAGCTTAAGCCCCTGCCTCCAGTACTATAGCAACCCATATATCAGAGGTATTTTCTGTGGGGTGGTTAAGGAATCTTGTGGTATATTACCTAGGCTCTATGAAGCTTGGGGTGCATGCAGTTAAAGAGAGGGAAAAAAAGCTAAAGCAAGCTCACCAGTGAAGGCAATCTATAAGCAGAAGAGTTTTAACAAACTGTTCCTTTATCTGTTCTTAAGACAAGCTCAAGAATTTCTGTTAGTCGGCAGCTTCTGTTAACCCTGTGGGGCTTGGTTTCACCTGGAGGGATGGTGGAAGATGAGGATCCCATGAGGAGGATTGAGGGTAATCTGTTGTGGAGGATGAAAGACTCTTGCTAAACTGACATAGCAGGGTTTTGTTAAAACCAGACTTTGCAGAGAAGTGTGTAGAAGAATTTTCAGGAGCCTGACTAAAGTTGGGTTAAGGAAAGAATCTTTGTCAGGACAAGGTTGTAACACTCCAAGATATCTTAGATGATTCAGGCTCATGTACCATCTACATGGGGCCAGGGAAAGGATTTAGGCCTCTTGTGTGAGTGTGCTAAGTCTCTTCAGTCATGTCTGACTCTTTGCGACCCCAAGTACTGTAGCCCACCAGGCTCTTCTGTCCATGGGATTCTCCAGGCAAGAATACTGGAGTGGGGTACCACATCCTCTTTCAGGAGATCTTCCCAACGCAAGGACTGAACCTGTGTCTCTATGTCTCCTGCATTGGCAGGTGGGTTCTTTACCACTTGTGCCACCTGGGAAGCTCCATGTACACCTCTTAGGGGAGGGTAAATATTTACTTTGCAAAGATAAATGGATCCTTAGAAGAGCAGATGGGAGATATGACAAAGTTTGACTGGTTGTATCCTCCTTTCCTCTGATGAATCAGTCTTCCTGGTTGATGAAACTCCCAAGTAGGGGATTTATGAGACTTGAGTTTCTTTTGAAAGATGTGTCTTTAGATCGGAACTAAGGGGAGAATTCAGAGAAAGCGTTTCTCATTTGCTGTTTTTCAAGTGCATACAGCTCAAGATAACCAGTATGCCCCAGTGACATAATTTTGGGGTGGCATATTATGCTACCTTTCAGGAAGGATCTATTCCTCGAGGCCATAGCTAAACTGACCCTTAAACTGTCTAGACCTTTGCTGAGGGTGCACAGAACAGATGTAGTTTAGTGGTTCCTTTTCTTTTATGGTTAATGCTCAGTTCCAGTTTTCTGTTTCAGAGGATATTTTGATAGTCTTTTTTATTCTGAAAGGGAGTGTAATACATTTGTCAAAGGAATAGAATCTTGAATTGGACGACCTAGGAAATCTTACCTCCAAGATATATTAATTAATGTGAATTTGAGCAATTTACTCTTCTTTGGGTCAGTTTTCTCGATATTCAGTAGAAATAACAGTATTTATCTCATAGAGCAGTTGTGAGTCATTAAATAACTTACCCATGAGGAGGATTGAGGGTAATCTGTTGTGGAGGATGAAAGACTCTTGCTAAACTGACATAGCAGGGTTTTGTTAAAACCAGACTTTGCAGAGAAGTGTGTAGAAGAATTTTCAGGAGCCTGACTAAAGTTGGGTTAAGGAAAGAATCTTTGTCAGGACAAGGTTGTAACACTCCAAGATATCTTAGATGATTCAGGCTCATGTACCATCTACATGGGGCCAGGGAAAGGATTTAGGCCTCTTGTGTGAGTGTGCTAAATCTCTTCAGTCATGTCTGACTCTTTGCGACCCCAAGTACTGTAGCCCACCAGGCTCTTCTGTCCATGGGATTCTCCAGGCAAGAATACTGGAGTGGGGTACCACATCCTCTTTCAGGAGATCTTCCCAACGCAAGGACTGAACCTGTGTCTCTATGTCTCCTGCATTGGCAGGTGGGTTCTTTACCACTTGTGCCACCTGGGAAGCTCCATGTACACCTCTTAGGGGAGGGTAAATATTTACTTTGCAAAGATAAATGGATCCTTAGAAGAGCAGATGGGAGATATGACAAAGTTTGACTGGTTGTATCCTCCTTTCCTCTGATGAATCAGTCTTCCTGGTTGATGAAACTCCCAAGTAGGGGATTTATGAGACTTGAGTTTCTTTTGAAAGATGTGTCTTTAGATCGGAACTAAGGGGAGAATTCAGAGAAAGCGTTTCTCATTTGCTGTTTTTCAAGTGCATACAGCTCAAGATAACCAGTATGCCCCAGTGACATAATTTTGGGGTGGCATATTATGCTACCTTTCAGGAAGGATCTATTCCTCGAGGCCATAGCTAAACTGACCCTTAAACTGTCTAGACCTTTGCTGAGGGTGCACAGAACAGATGTAGTTTAGTGGTTCCTTTTCTTTTATGGTTAATGCTCAGTTCCAGTTTTCTGTTTCAGAGGATATTTTGATAGTCTTTTTTATTCTGAAAGGGAGTGTAATACATTTGTCAAAGGAATAGAATCTTGAATTGGACGACCTAGGAAATCTTACCTCCAAGATATATTAATTAATGTGAATTTGAGCAATTTACTCTTCTTTGGGTCAGTTTTCTCGATATTCAGTAGAAATAACAGTATTTATCTCATAGAGCAGTTGTGAGTCATTAAATAACTTTATATAAGTGAAGTACTTAGACAAGTATCTGGCACATTATAAGCATTCTGTAAACGTTAGCTTCCCTGATAGCTTAGTTGGTAAAGAATCCACCTGCAATGCAGGAGACCCCAGTTTGATTCCTGGGTCAGGAAGATCCTCTGGAGAAGGGAAAGGCTTCCCACTCCAGTATTTTGGTCCGGAGAGTTCCATGGACTGTGTAGTCCATGGAGTCACAAAGAGTCAGACACGACTGAGTGACTTTCACTTTCAAACTTTAGCTACTATTAAATTTTTCCTGAAAAAAATTCATGTTGGTTTTCAGAATTACTGGTATTGTGTTTTTGTTGAATTAAAGACTTGAATACTAAAAAATAATTTGTAAGGTTATGAATGTCCCTGGATGCTGTACTGGCTGTATTTCATGAGTTTTGAAATGTAGTTTGTCGCATGGTTTTGTAATTTCCTTTGTGATTTGTTCTTAAACTCGGACTTAACACCTAGGTGTATGGGTAAGGGATTGATGGTGGTAGTGATGACTTTTCTCCATTCAGCTGGTGAGAATTCTATTTAGCTAATTCCATTTAGACTCAGCGAATCTAGTTAATTGAGACTGCTTTAACACTCAGATTGGGTAGCCTATAAACAACAAAAATTACTTTTCATAGTTCTAGAGGCTGGGAAATCCAAGATTAGGGTACCAATGTGGTTGAGTAATGAGAACCCACTGCTTGGTTCATAAATGACTGTTTTTTCCCCTGTGGGCAGAAGGGGTGAGGGAACTCTCTGGGATCTCTTTTATAAGGGCACTAATTCTATTCTTGAGTGCTCTAGCCACATGACTTAAGCACCCCTCAAAGGCCTCACCTCCAAATACATTGGAGATTAGGTTTCAACATTTGGATTTTGGGAACACAAACATTCAGACATAGCAAAAGGATAGAAGACAGAGCACTGGAGAGACACTATATTTCTAGTTCCCTTCTATCAGGGCTGCCATTTGGTAGTGATTGTGTTCCTGTACTTAAAGCCACAAGTCTTTTGGGGGACTTCTTTAAGTTCATCTCTTTCGGGCTTCAGTGACACTGTTGCTTTCCTTTCACCTTTAGGCCCAAGGAGGTTAATAACTTACTGCTTTGCCAGTCCCTGGATGCCTTACTGTCCCTTCTTGGCAGCCTCAGTCCTTCTTAAGGCTATGTAAATAACGGTCATTTCATTACTCTTTTCACTTATCCCTTTTGAGAGTGCCATCCGCTTCTTGTATAATCGTCCTGCAAGAAGACTTTCTTGGTTAACCTACTTTGTAGCCCTTGATCTGTTCTCTAGAATAATTACTTATCCATTGTCATCCACAGGGTTTACCTTCTGAGAACTTATTCCTTATCTGTTAGTACTCCTTAGCCTCATCATTTCAGTTCACTCACTCAGTCATGTCCGACTCTTTGCGACCCCATGAATCGCAGCACGCCAGGCCTCCCTATTCATCACCATCTCCCAGAGTTCACTCAGACTCAAGTCCATTGAGTCCGCGATGCCATCCAGCCATCTCATCCTCTGTTGTCCCCTTCTCCTCCTGCCTCCAATCTCTCCCAGCATCAGAGCTTTTCCCAATGAGTCAACTCTTCGCATGAGGTGGCCAAAGTACTGGAGTTTCAGCTTTAGCATCATTCCTTCCATAGAAATCCCAAGGTTGATCTCCTTCAGAATGGACTGGTTGGATCTCCTTGCAGTCCAAGGGACTCTCAAGAGACTTCTCCAATACCACAGTTCAAAAGCATCAATTCTTCGGCACTCAGCCTTCTTCACAGTCCAACCTCTCACATCCATACATGACCACAGGAAAAACCATAGCCTTGACTAGACGAACCTTAGTCGGCAAAGTAATGTCTCTGCTTTTGAGTATGCTATCTAGGTTAGTCATAACTTTTCTTCCGAGGAGTAAGCGTCTTTTAATTTCATGTCTGCAGTCACCATCTGCAGTGATTCTGGATCCCAAAAAAATAAAGTCTGACACTGTTTCCCCATCTATTTCCCATGAAGTGATGGGACCAGATGCCATGATCTTCATTTTCTGAATGTTGAGCTTTAAGCCAACTTTTTCACTCTCCTCTTTCACTTTCATCAAGAGGCTTTTTAGTTCCTCTTCACTTTCTGCCGTAAGGGTGGTGTCATCTGCATATCTGAGGTTATTGATATTTCTCCCGGCAATCTTGATTCCAGCTTGTGTTTCTTCCAGTCCAGCGTTTCTCATGATGTACTCTGCATAGAAGTTAAATAAGCAGGGTGACAATATACAGCCTTGACGTACTCCTTTTCCTATTTGGAACCAATCTGTTGTTCCATGTCCAGTTCTAACGGTTGCTTCCTGACCTGCATACAGATTTTTCAAGAGGCAGGTTAGGTGGTCTGGTATTCCAATCTCTTTCAGAATTTTCCACAGTTGATTGTGATCCACACAGTCAAAGGCTTTGGCATAGTCAATAAAGCAGAAGTTGCTTTAGTCATGTCCAGTTCTTTGTGACCGTATGGATTGTAGCCCACCAGGCTTCTCTGCCCATGGGATTCTCCAGGCAAAAATACTGGAGTGGGTTTCCATTTCCTCCTCCAGGGGATCTTTCTGAATCAGGGATGGAACCCACATCTCTTATATCTCCTGCATTGACAGGCAGATTCTTTACCACAAGCCATCTGGGAGGTCCCCCTCACCCCCACCCTGCAGAAATTGAGTCTATAGAACAGGAGGAATAATTCAGTGTTTTGACTAATGGAAAATAAGGCATCTCTAAAGACATGAGCTGGATGGCAACTCACTCCAGTATTCTTGCTTGGAGAATTCCATGAAGAGAGGAGCCTGGTAGGCTACAGTCAGTGGGTTTGCAAAGAGTCAGACATGACTGAATGACTAACACTTCACAACACAAAGATATAAGCAATAGTATATTGGAGGTAGACATTCATATTAGCCTACAAGTAATAAAGCAGTTAAAGTATTCCGAAAAAGAATGCATCAATGACCATTAGACCAATCTACATAAACATTAGGATTATATACTGTGCTGTATTTTGATTTTTACTTTCCCTTTCCTTTAACATCCACCACTTACTTCCACTGTACCCTATGGACTGCTGATCCCCCAGAACTTCTCTGAAATAATACCCTACTCTTGGCCCAACACTTCTCTTTCCAGCTCTCACTCCTTCCAGCATCTCTTCTTTGGCTTTATCCAAACCTCTAGTCACATTCCTCCAGGTCTGTTAGACCCCCACAAGCTTCAGTCCCTTCCCTCTGACCCACCCTAGTTGATCCATTGCTTTATGTGTGTCTTTGGTCTTTCATGCCCCACTTTATCCCATAGTTCAACTATGATGAACTAATATGAAGGCAACTTTCATCTGCCCTCCTGGGAGTTAGGCCTTGAGCACTAAGTACTCCCAGAGAAAGTCACAAAATTACACCAATTGATGCCATCACAAAGCTACCTGATAATTCTTACATGTGTTTAGTAACACACATATAAGTGTTTAGTGATGTTCTTTCTCTCAGCAAATAACTCTTCTTCTGCTACATGGATAAAACAGGACCACTAGTAGTGAGTTCTATAAATTCTTACTACATCTCTTTAAAAAAACAAAACTGTTCTAGTTATCATCAAGAGTCTGAAATAGAGACATCCTCCTCTTTATCTACCTTCTGAATCCCTTCCTATCTTCAAAAACATCTGCACCTACCCTATGTGTGTATGTATCAGGGGCTCAGTCCATTCCATCTCTTTGTGACCCCATGGACTGTGGCCCCAGGCTCCTCTGTCCATGGAATTC
The DNA here is from genome assembly GCA_006408675.1 of Madoqua kirkii. NCBI lineage: Eukaryota > Metazoa > Chordata > Mammalia > Artiodactyla > Bovidae > Madoqua > Madoqua kirkii. The sequence goes on from SJYC01043050.1 coordinate 27,595, forward strand.
TCCAGGAAGAATACTGGAGTGGATTTCCTTTCCCTTCTCCAAGGAATCTTCCCAGCCCAAGGACTGAACCTGAGTCTCCCTCGTTGCAGGCAGATTCTTTACTGTCTGAGCCATTTGGGAAGCCTATATTATAGGTCAACTTCCCTACAGGTGACCTACCCTATAGGTCAAATATTTCTCTCCCAATGCATCCTATTATTTCTGTTACAGACAAAATTTTGTCCTTCCTATTTCTCCACTTTTCTGGCTTTAGTCAGATTGCCCTTACTGAAAATCCCAATAGGAGCCCCTAGCTGGCCTTTCTGCCTCCTCCATTCTTTGCTTCTCCCAGTCTGTCGTCCTCAACCCTGTAAACTGGCACAACAATCTTTCTAAAACATAGGTCTGAACATGCTTTTGTCCTGCTTAAAATCTTTTAGAGGCTCCTTTAAACCACTAGAAAAAAGTCCAAGATGCCTGGCATGACAAATCATGCTTTTTGTAACCTCGTCCTTGCTCACCTCTTTAGCTCCATTGCTCTACGCTCAGTTTGTTTCCAGATGCTCCTACAATCAGAGCCCACTTACCATCCCCTGAACACTCTTGCTTGCTCCCAGGTCTCTGCTTGTGCAAGTTTCTCGCCCTGGAATGTCTTTTCCCTGCCATGTCATTCTAGGTGGTTTTTCAAATCTTTGAATAAAGGCTCCCAACTCTGTGTTGTCTCCTCTGCCGCACTTTACCCAGAAGCCCTCACTCTAAGTTAAATTCTTAAACACTACCATAACAGCCTCCTCATGACTCTTTTATAATCCTTATCATGCCTTATTTTTTATTCATCATTTTAGCTAGTTGTGTTTTATAGAAGTAAATTAATCATAGATAAATTGAAAAAATATAAGAAAAAAGGAAAAACCCAAACCTAAAAGTCCTCAACCAAGATTTAGTCAAAATTAACTTTTGGGCATATACATAGACTATATTTCTAAGTGTTATATATAAATAACTATTTGATAATGGGTTTATATAGAGTATTATACTTGAAAACTTTTTTCTATAATAAAGTTTGAGTTGTAGTGCTGTAAATATATTACAATGTCAAAAATATACATACATATCATAATTTTAATAGCTGCAGAGAATTAGTGTATACATATTTTATTAAAGCTATTCCCTACTGTTA